>OLKM01001807.1:0-80000 GCA_900291075.1 Melanogrammus aeglefinus | reverse complement strand
CCCTGTGTTTTGAGTGAAGTGTCTCAAACTGTAGGGTCTGTACTGTTTCAACACACAAAGAGCCCTTTTGTGAAGGAAGCTATCGCTAAATGTATGATATTACAACTCAGAGAATTTATTAGCCTTTCCCGCTGCCCTTGGAGAATATATATTTAGTCTGGGAGGGGGGATGTTGTTGTTGACAAATCAATGGCAAATCAAAAAACTAAATGACGTCTTTAATAGATAAATGTCATCCATCAATCAATCTCCTGACTGTTTCGGGGTCGACACCAAACTTAAACGGCGATGTGGCAGTGTTAGTGGAGCGTTTCAACCGTTTTGATTTACACTGCGTAAATCAAAACCTCCCGTCAAACAGTGAATCAGGGAGCACAATGGCACTTGTGTCTAGGTATATATATATATATATGGTATTCAGATTGTATAATAGCTTGCTTTAACAGCTAATGGCTGGCTGAAGCCCACCACTGGGCCGCTGTAATGTACCGGGTCACAGGATCAGATGGGGGAAGGCCAGGCCTCCAGCCATAACACAGCCGGGCAGCCAGACTGCCAACCATCAATCTGCTGCTGACACCTAGTTCCACATGCTGCAGGTGCTCCCTGCGCATTTCTGGATGTGTGTTTGTGTGTGTTTGTGTGTATGTGTGTATGTGTGTGTGCTTGCCATCATATTTGGAACATGTTTGCGTGTACACATGTTTTTTAAGAATTGCTTGTCTTTGTATATGCATGGACATGCATGTATACAGGGTGTGTTGTGTGTGTGTGTGTGTGTGTGTGTGTGTGTGTGTGTGTGTGTGTGTGTGTGTGTGTGTTTGTGTGTTTGTGTGTGTGTGTGTGTGTGTGTGCGTTTGTGTGCGTGTGTGAACAACTAAAACTCTACAAAGGGTAACACAAGCTCACTTCAGAGCGACACACACACATATTACAACCCCTGAACATCTTGGCGTGGGCCTACAGCCGTGTGTATGGAGAAACACGGCTAAGAGTATAATTAGCGGCTTGGTGATCCAGCAGGGTGTCTCACTTAGGCTACGATATCAAAGAAGGGGGTGTTTTGTGTTTGTGACTCCTGCTCCCTCTGTGGTGGTTCCTGCACCTGACGGGCCGCACCGCAGGTGGATCACAGCCGCAGGGGGATGAAAAGAAGAAGCAGTTTGATCTGACATTGTTCTGCCACACGATATCTGAGGTCATTGTCATCTGTTTTTGCGTCATCTTCTAATTTTAGCTTGTTGAAAGGCAGGTAAATACACGTGGGGTCTGAGTCCTACGATATGTAATTGGTTGAATGACGATTGAAGTCTGTGTGACTGACATCGAGAACTACTTTCTACTAATGTGGTCTCCCAATCCACCCTAGTTTGAGTTTACCCTGGGCTATTTGTGCAAGTCCTCTGATATGTGAATGGTTAAATGTCCATTCAAGTCTATGTGAATGCCATCGAGAAGTAATGTCTACTAATGGGGTTTAACAATCCACCCTAGTTTGAGTTTAACCTGGGCTATTTGGGCAACTGCCTTTTCTTATACAAGGGTTCTTTTGTGTCAACATTATCAAAGCCCAACTCCTTTGTGAGACAGAGAAAAGACTGTCCTGCTCTGGCAGTGGCAGCCTTCTTTCCTCTGTCTCTTTTTGTCTCTCTCTCCCTCTCTCTCCCTCTCTCTGTCTCTGTCTCTGTCTCTGTCTCTGTCTCTGTCTCTGCCTCTGTCTCTGTCTCTGTCTCTGTCTCTCTCTCTGCTCTCTCTCTCTCTCTCTCTCTCTCTCTGTCTCTCTGTCTCTCTCTCTCTCTCTGTCTCTCTCTCTCTCTCTGTCTCTCTCTCTCTCTCTCTGTCTCTCTCTCTCTCTCTCTCTCTCTCTCTCTCTCTCTCTCTCTCTCCCTCTCTCTCTCTCTCTCTCTCTCTCTCTCTCTCTCTCTCTCTCTCTCTCTCTCTCTCTCTCTCTCTCTCTCTCTCTCTCTCTCTCTCTCTCTCTCTCTCTCTCTCTCTCTCTCCTCTCTCTCTCTCTCTCTCTCTCCTCTCTCTCTCTCTCTCTCTCTCTCTCTCTCTCTCTCTCTCTCTCTCTCTCTCTCTCTCTCTCTCCTCTCTAATAAGGATTTCCCACAGCACTTCTAATCCACTTCATCTAAGAGATAGATGGTGGTGGTGCTGCTAGTGATGGTAGTGATGCTGGTAGTGATGGTGGTGCTGGTGGTACTGGTAGTGATGGTGGTGGTGGTAGTGATGGTGGTGGTGCTGGTGTTGGAGGTTATGATGGTGGTAGTTGTGGTGATGGTGGTAGTGATGATGGTGGTAGCGGTGGTGGTGGTGGTGATAGGGGTATAGGTGGTGGTAGCGGAGGTGGTGGTGGTGATGGTGGTAGAGGTGTTGATGGGGTAGTGATTGTAATTATGGTGGTGGGGGTGGGGGTATGGGTTGTGGTAGTGGTGGTGGTGGTGGTAGTGGTGATGATGGTGGTACTGTTGATGGTGTTAGTGGTGGTGATGGTGTCGGTGGTGGTGTTATTGGTGGTGGTGCAGGTGATGCTGGTGGTGGTGCAGGTGATAGTGGTGGTAATGATGGTGGTGGTGGTGCTGGTGGTAGTGGTGCTGGCGGGGGTGGTGGTGTTGATGGTGGTGGTGCAGGTGATAGTGATGGTAATGATGGTGGTGGTGATGGTGGTGCTGGTGGTAGTGGTGCTGGTGGGGGTGGTGGGGGTGATGGTGGTGGTGTTGGAGACAGTCTTCCATCCCCGGACCTTGGATCCCATGTACTGGCCACTTCCCCCCCCTCCATGCCGATGGGAGAGGAATCCGTCCCTGCAACGACTTGTGGTCTTAGGCATCGTTAACATTTCCCCCGGCGCGCCACGCTGCCTCTCCTGGAGACTGGCTCCCACATTTTCCCCGCCGCACTTTCAGTTGTTGTAGCAACTGGCGGCACAGGAGTGAATGAAGCAGATGTGCGAGACATCCATCACCTGACAGGACCAGCCTCCCAACCGCCAACCCCCTCCCCCGCTCCTCCCCGGCTTGAGCAAGCCATCAGGGTTGACAGTCTGCCCAGACCCAGCCTCATCAATTACAAACAGTACCCTGCCATTAAAAAGCACAAACACTCTTTTTTCAGCCCCAACCACCACCGCCCCCCTCCTCTGCATTCTGAACTGCTTCCCCCCCGGTCGGTGGGAGATGGGCCCTCAATTAAGAGTGAATAGCTTTCACCCTCCAAAGCATGACTCTTCCCCCCCCCCCCTCTCTGTCTCTGTGTGTGGCTTGGGCAGGGCCTACATTGTGCTGGTGGGGAAAAAGGCCATTGGAAAGGTGTTTGTCTCCGGAGCTGACGCGGACTATCTGTGCACTTGTGTCTCCGCTTGTGTGATGATTAACAGGAAGGGATGGGGAACATCACTGTAAAGCGATTTATTGAATATCAGATTATGTTGTGTTTACCTTGTGGGAATCCATCCATCTTAATCTAAAGTTAATGAATGCCAGCTTGGTGAGGCAATAAAAGAAATACGTGATGATGATAATTCCCATGCTATAGCTTTTTCAAGGAGTGTACCATTGTAAGTCAACAATAAATCTAATAGATGAAAGGACTATCACAGTAATCTCAACACATCTTCTACAGTATGATGGAAAATGAATCATATTACTTCACAAGAAGAAAATAGGAGCAAAAAAGACAATCAAACTCTCAGACACGTTGTAGGGGATAATCTGTTCCTGTATTCCATCGGTAGTAGTCATGAAAGGCAGTAAACACAGTAGTGAACACAGACATATTACAAACAGTTTTTCTATCACATACAATATACAACTATGGCAGTGACAGTGAGGGACCAACATAACGTTATTAGCTTAGAAGGGTTTAACAACAGTGATGAAAGGGCCACTGCTGTATATGTAGAAGTGATATAAATAAGACATCCATATAAAAATAGCATTTCACAAAATATAATCTATTAACCACTATTTACCAGAAGAGGAAGGAAATGTGCCCGTGTTACTGATCGGCCAATGCTGGGTCTGGTTAAACAAGTGTGTGAGCTTGATGGGAGTTTACAGTCTTTGACCTCAGAATACCTTTTCTAGACTAGCAGCAAACAAAGAGGATGGGGGGGGGGTTGGGGGGATGACAACTGAGAGGAAGGTCAAGGCATGAAGTCACGGTCGGCTTCAAGCCCAACCCGGGGTTACAGTGTGTGTACCTATGTGCACTGATCCATTACGAATGTTTTACTGAGAGGTACACTTTGAGATTCAATTGCATTCACTACCAAATTACTTTTATTTCAAATCAATCTTTGAGATTTTTTTCAATACATTGATCATTCATTGATCGATTCCTCTTGATCCGTTTTTTTTGCATGTCACTTGACGCTTATAAACTAGAACTTTATTTGAATAGGACGTTTTATTTTTTGTTCATTTTCAATTTTCCTGTTTTGGAATCCCAGAAAGTATACCTTTCACAACCACAACCTGTCATCAATTTTCTTCAATAACAGACAAAATCAGTAGTCTTTTTAATGAATAAATTAACAATATCTATTTTGTTTTCATTACTAAATACAGTGTTAAATATGCCCAAATGCTGCCGTTTCTATCTGGTCGAAATGCCAGCCAGTCACCAACAGCAGTTTGCACTGTCCAACAATCACATCCTGCGATTATTTGCATTGGCATTAACTATTTCCTCAGAGTGTTGATACGCCGCCAATACGTCTTTTGAAGAATCCACTTGTCATCTTAATGAGTCACGCTGTAGCCAGGTCCCAGCAGCAGGGAGCAAGGAATGCACTGAGTTACCTTCTCTAGCACTGATTCATTATTCAATCCCAGGCACACTAACAGAAGGAGAACAAAACGACATCCATGCAGAGGAGGACTGTTGGGATCTGTGTGCAAAACAAATAGTATGCTCCGTCTTCGAGTCCCTGCTGGAACAGTGAGTTCTGGTTATCTATGGCTGGGCTGCAGTCTCCAGCCGTGGTACAGTGTACATAAGAGTTCCTTTAAACGTTCACACTTACTTAAAACTCCCAGACATAAAAAACAAAAACACACACACGCACAAATATGCTAGCATTCATATAACACACACACACATGGCAGGCACTCACACATACACACACACACACACACACGCACACACACAAACTCACTCACACAAACCCTACACACACGCCCATGCGCGGCGTCCTCATAAATACTCTCACTTGCAGGTGTACACCTCTGTCCTCTCGCTGCAGGTGTTGCACTTGACGTAGCAGCACCACAGGAACTTGCAGTTGCACTGCCACACCCGCGAGTACTGGTGTGTGTTGTACCCGCGGCCGCAGCACATCAGGTCACAGCCGCTGATCTGCTGCATCATCGTCTTGTTGCACACGCGGCCCTGCGTGCCCAGGCTGCCTGTGGTGTGGTCCGCCTCGCAGTAGTTAGGGGGACCTATCGATGTACACCAGCTCCGAGTCCATGGGCTTGCGGAAGGAGTAGGGCTTCTTGACCTTGAGGAACTTGGGACGCTTGTGGCGGCTGGCTTTGACGGGCTCCACGTGCACGGCGTGGGAGTACTTCTCCTTGAGAATGTAGCCCAGCTCGCGGAACTTGGGAAGTGTAGTCCAGCAGGTTTTGGTGGTGCAGGAGCCTGAGACGCCGTGACACTTGCATTCCAGACGCATGTTCTTCTCCAGGACCTGTACGCAGGCGCAACGCAAACAACAAGACACAAGACAGTTTAGACAGTGGCCTTGCTGCTGTGTCAATACGTCTATGTGTTCCCCTCTACGGCTGATTCACCCCAGACATGATTCAGACACTTTAAACAGGGCAGCAGCTTGAGACTCTTATTTGCGTGGAGGTGAGAAATACATGTGACAATGGAACAATCGGCTAATGGTGTGGGGATTGAAAGGAGCCGACCACAAAACGGTGTGATACTGTACACACAGAAGCAAAAATACTGGATCGGGTTTCAGGCTCTCTGTGAGTGTGTGTGTGTGTGCGTGTGTGTGTGTGTGTAGCCACCACCCACAGCAGACAAAATGTCAGCCGTGCGTCTGGCGGGGTGCTGAGTGGGATTAATGTTAAATCCCTAACCGACGACAAAGCAAAGTGGGCGAGGGAGAAGGTGTATGCTGTGTTTCTTAGCGGAGAAACCCGGGTTCTCAAAAATGACATGTATGTCCCTCCCCCCCCCTTTCCCCCCAGAAAAACCCAAAGTAAAGTGATCGGGACGTAGGAGGAAGGAGAAGTGGAATAGATCAACAACACAACCCCCACAGGAGCACCCTACTGCGGGGGTCCCTTTAGGATCTCGGGGGGCCTTAATCCATCAGTGGTTCCTGTGACCAAAACCCCTGACAGCCTTTGTGCGGACGTCTTTGACCTAGGCTCTGTGAGCGTCGCTCCTGCTCGCTGTCTCCGTGCTGTGATTACCATAATTAAAGGAGGAGGTGGTGGTGGTGATGGTGATGATGGGGAGGGGGATTCACTATTAAAACAGAGAGCCCATTTATTGAACAGAGAAAGAAGAGGAGGACCAAAGAGGTAAAAAAAAAAAAAGCACACTGCCCGATACTTTTGGATCCGTGCGCGTATTGTCTTTGCGGAGCCAAGGGGAATGCGAGACGGGCGTTGGGCGGCGGGTGAGGGGCGAGGGGCACTGAGGGGCGATGTAGCTGTCTGGATCCAGTCCGTCTAAATTTGGGCGTGCAGAAAAGACTGACGGGCCCTACCATGTGCAATATGTGGAAGGAATCCTTTACAATTGTAGTGTGAACCCGGCCTCTTGGGTAAAAGGAGACCATTTGCCGTCTTTGGATAAGGTATTACTATCTTCGATAGTAACAAAGCAATCCTCCAGAGTTCCTTAAGATTCTGTTGAAGTTCACCTTGAAAGTACAGACCTGATGTGATTCTTCTTCACAAACTGCTCTTTGAATCGTTTGAATAGTGATGATGCTTTTGTGGTCTTAACGGAAATCCGAATACATTACTGATTGCAAGAACTATCATCGAACGTCACCACCTGGAACAAAGTAGTGTCTTTTAGAGACGGAGGCGTGTATTCTTGAGAATAAAAAAACTAGCGCCAAAAACAAAGCCTCAATTCTTCACGTACACATTACACCTAATGTGGGTTATGATATTAGATCATGTCAGGGAATGTGGCAAAGGTAACTGTATACTGTCCAAACAGTGCAGAGCATGAGGGACTGGGGTTAATGCCTTTTTGTATACTGCCAACTTGTTTTCAGTGTGGGCATCAGAGTTGTAATCAAACCCTGACGAGAAAACAGTTTCCCCCCCTTTAAAAGCAGCCCTTTATTCCACTGCCTTTTTACTCTTGGCCTCACTGCCCACAAGCGCTGGCAAGCTGCCCCTTCACGCACAAAGCATGTGGCGGAGACTACTGAATTGCAACAGCTCCGGTTCAAAAGATCAGCGTTACTCTTCTATGTCGTCACCCACACACCCCCACCACCCCCGCCCCCGGTGACCACGTACCTTGCGGCCCACCTCGTTGTTATGGAGGTTCATGAGCGTGCGGGCGTTCTGCTTGACCTCGCGGGCGTCGATGAACACCTTGGAGAAGCCCAGGCCGTAGCTGATGTCTGCCGAGCAGCCGCCCCACTTCCAGCCCTGGCCCTTGCTGTAGTAGCCCTGCTTCTCCTTGTCGCAGGTACAGTCGCTCAGGTTCCCCTGGGTGCAGGCCGCCGTGATGGCGTGGGCCACGCCCGCCGCTATGATGGCGTAGGTGAATGCCGCCTCTTTGCTTCCTGAGGAGAGGACACAAAAGGAGGAAACGAGATCGAGAACACACGTTCCTGGTTTTAAAAAAGACAGGGCGGAGGTGGGGGGGGGGGGGGGGATCCTAGTGGGTGAGAAGATGTATTTGACTCCAGACGGATTACTTATTAACCGTGTGTTTGGTTACATCAGAGCCTGGGCTGACAGGCGTGCTCAAGGGTTGCAGTGTTCTCCGACCTGACCTGGAAACTGTCATGCCTCTACGCTCCAAAATGGCTGCTTGTGGCTCAGTCGATACGGCCGTATGAATAAGAGGCTTGTCGGGGAGGAAGAGCTATTGATCCAGTTGGATGCTGGTACACACTGTGCAAACTCATAGGGTGACGAAGATCAGAGTCGTCACTCTGAGGTAATATATTCCGAGCCCGCCTCACCAATCATTTACACAAACTGAAGTGGTTAAATGATCTATATATGATGAAAAGATAACCTATCATTAATCGCAGGGGGATCCCAAAGTCAGGTTCCTCGTTGAAGACCATGAGCTAATCCAGAGAGAAGCCATGAAGAATAAGAAGCTGATTTCATTCATCTGATACAAACCACCTCAGCTGATGTAGGAACCACGTGATTGAATATATCCAATGGCATATGGGGCACTGCATCGGCACCTCCGTAAAATACACTCTCATCATCATTATAATCATCCAATCTATCTGTAAACAATCTCCTCTTGTCCATCTCCTTACAACACAAAGTGAGGCTTCTGGTCCTGTGGACCAGGTTCACTGTGCGTAGCTGCCAGGCCTCTGACTAACACACGACGGACCAATGCCCTCGCTATTGAAAACAATAAATGACTAATATTTGAGGCATCAATTCTGAGGCGTTTTTTTTCTCTTCATTTTTTATAGAGTAAACGGGATCTCTGCCAAAAAGAGAAGGCGCGTCGGAGCAAGTCGTCTGCAGTGTTGTTAATATTTCCCCTGGAGTTCTGAGTGCATGGGTTAACAACAAGAGACTGGCATGCATGAGGCCTCCCCGGCCCTGGGATCAGCAGCGGAAGGCTTGAGAAGTCAAATAAAAACAGGGAGGGAAGGGATTTCGCAAAACAATACTCGAAAGAATCTACTACAACTGTAATCGGGTTCGCACATGGAGTATGTTATGAGACGATTCTTGTCGGATGCTTTTGTTGAAGAGTGTTAGCTCGCCTCTTGACCTTGTGCGTTCTTATTTGTCCCGTTGGTTCCCCAATAAGCTGAAGCTTTGATCGATAATGGGCTTTAATGGGGTATAATGGGGTATTCTGGTGAACCTAGGCAGCAAGGCATTGGTTCATTCTGGTCTATATATCCACATGCGTTCAGGCCCAGTTCAGGCTTGCTGTTTACAATGGCATTCATTTGCAACAATTCAGCTTTCCCCCACTAATCTGATCTGTGAGACCAATCTATTAGGTATGGTTGTCCGAGTCATGGTTCCGGACTGCTCTCTTGTTTCTGTAGACCGGGCAGTGTTGGCCTACAACTCTAAGAGGCAGATAGTGAAACACCATTTCAACAAAATGGAAGGATAATCCCCGCGGCAACAGAATAATCTAGTTTGTCCCAAAACAAACTCGTCCAATCATTAATATATATATTAAAATAAACCTACAGAATTGTTGTATATAGGTTAGATGCATACTATGTATCACAATCATCTACAAATAAGCAGCGAACACATGATGAAAACGATTCACAATGTTCAAATCAAGCTCGTAACAACCGCATGTTCTCCATCACTTTGAATCCACTGAGCAGCATCCATTCACCTTAACCTCTTTCTGACTTCCGCTCCCCTGAGAACGGTTCGGTTCATTTAAGCCTTTCTTTCCGCCTAACTTTTGCTGACTGTAAATTATACCCGTGGTAAGATCCAGTGCCTCAGAGCAGGAGCCACAGCACCTAGTGCTCCGCAGGACAAAGACTGGGTCTCTGGAGAGCGTTCCTGGATGCAATGAAAAGCTGCCAACCTTCACCAGAGCTTTGTTACCGCTCTGGCGCCTGATACATGCTCAGAAAGTAAAACCCCAGCAATACATAGGCTCCGGTGTAAGTGACACTATACAGCATGATGAAGAAGTCAAGGCAATTTATCAAGAACATGAGATTATATACATGAACCGAAAAGAACATCTGACCAAAGTCAATACAATACGGAAAAGAAAGTGTTATTAAACGTTAACTACAATTGAAAGACTAAAAAGGATAGTGATTTACATACCATAAATCACAAAGCATGTTTAATGAAATTTGGTTACTGATTTATTTTATCAACTTTAAAGACTTCCACTCGGGTTGTCCATTCGTTATAGTAGAAGTTGTAGGCCTATTTTTGTAGATCTAATTGATGGCTTTTAACGTAGTCCTACATTGGTTTCCATAGATCGGACCACAGTCGGGGACAATTTAAGCTTGTAAAAAGGATTTTAAAAGGAAAAACAATGCCTTTTGAATAAGAAGAAGTTTACATCTCAATGGATCAACATGTTTCTTTGTCAGAAATATGCAGAACGTGTAAATGTGTGGCAACAAAAAAATCAATAACTGTAATCAAATTTGAACTGACAGGCAACATACCCACTTTCAACTCTTTTCCGAAGACCGTCCGCTCTCCGAGCGCAGAGCAGTTCCAGCGGCCGTTTTTGAACTGGAACTGACACTCGTTGATGCCCATTTGGGCTCCTTCTCCGATGACGATAATGGCATCGGGGCGGCTCTGGCAGATGATCCGCTGCCGAGGAGCCAGACCAGGGATCTTGTTACAGATGATGCTCGCACCTAGGGCGACCACCGACGAAAAGCCACTGTGAATAGAATAACGACGGAACTGACATAAGTGGCATCCCTGCATGTGTGTTATTCTACTGGACGCTGATATGATTTCATAGGACTTTGTTTAGGCGTGTTTCAAATAGTTAACCTAGACCATAAGCAGACCTAATAAATCAATAAAAACGTGATATTATTAATAACATAATCGTAGCAGCATATACTTGATAATTTAACACAAACTAAATGAATCAAGTAGCACATGCCTGATCGATAATTGATCACAGAGGCATGCATCGCTCAAGTTTTTTAAAGCAAAACGCGGCAATAATCATGCAGGAGGCCAATCCCTCTGTAAACACGGACATCCAAATGAGATATTATGGAAAAGAAAGTATTAAATAAAATGATGAGGCTTCTTATTAACTTTATAACACTATGGGCTGATTTTTGATTCAGAAACGTACAGGGTGGTATTTTGGAATTACGCCAAGATACAAAAGCAACTCACCCAATTTTTAAATAAACAATCCCTAGGCAAAGTAAAACCCTTAATATCCAGCGCCGCGTTCTCCGACTCATCGTGCACGCACACACACACACACACACACACACACACACGCGCGCACACACACACACACACACACACACACACACACACACACACACACACACACACACACACACACACACACACACACACACACACACACACACACACACACACACACACACACACACACACACACACACACACACACTCACGGCTGCATGCAACTAAAGCAAGGTGATGAAAAGTTAGTTTATTCCCCGGTCGAACAACACGGCCGCAGGTAAATCCCAAGGTCCTCCGGATCACGAATATCAAAAATGTAGGCCTACGCCCAAAAACGACGGAATAATATCATCCAAAGTCCCTTTACGTTGCCCCTTTGCTGCACCCTCTTGTCATTGCGAGGGTGTCACAGGTAACCCTTGGGTGAGTGCGGCGCGATTATCTCTTTCTCACAGTTTCCCTGCTACCCGCAGGTCCTGGTTATATATCAGGCTCATCCATCTGGGGCGTGTTTAGCAGAGACATGGGGCCCCGCTATGGAATCCCGCCAGGGCTCAATCCCAAGACAACTGCACTTGTTGGTTTTACCTTCATTGATTGATCGGAGGAGCTTCTTATTATTTGGGCCGCCGTGACCGAGTTATCTTATAATTAATAAATTTTAGCGATAAAAATAAACGAAAAAAAAAACCCTCAAACGCAGGGAAGGCGCGATCACTTAACATTCAATTATTTTATAAAGTTTACATTTTCTTTGACATGTAGGCCTACTACACATTTGAATTGTAAAGTACTTATAGTAAGAACCAGTAATTTGCGTTAACTTGCGCTTGTGTTGAAGGTAAATTCCTCCGCCCTCTCGGAAGTTAGTTTTTGAACGTCAGGTGCGCCCTGGGTCCTGTAAGTTTCCTGCACACCTCTATGCAGGAAGGTAACCTATCTTTCACTAGAGCACCACCTGGTGGCCTCAAAGAGAGCGGCAGGCGTACAGCTGTATTCAATGGATCCCCCATGTCCTATTCTTATTTCCGTAGTCATCTGACTGCGATTTGGGTGAAGCACTCTTTTTACTTGGAGTTGAAATTCAGTAAGTTTAGTGAAGATATGGAAGCGTGCCATCCACACATTAATAAAGATTGCCTCATTCATATTTTTACTTTCTTTGATTACACCCAATTGATTAACGCCTCAAGTGTTTCTCAGGTAAGAAGAGGGCATATTGCGGAAGTATTCTGCTGTTTTTTTTTGTTTTTTTAAGCAAAGTATCGTTAGATATGTTGATTGATTGTATTCAACGTCAAGTGTGTTTGTGCTGCATTTCTAGGACTGGCATGAAGCTGCGGAGACTTCCTGGTTGTGGAGGTGAGTCCTGTGGCGTATATTTCGTCTAAGATCTTTTCAAAGCATAGAACAAGGTCTACGCGTCATTTCTTTCTTTGATTTATTGTTTTCATCTATACAGTTACTATGCTGCCATGGGAACGTCCCATTCATCTGACGTTGTTATTGTTTATATTCTGTCTCTTAGACCCTGGGAATTTGAGGATGGGGTTTGGCTCTTTTGTGTTTAATGTAGGCTAATGGATTTAGGAAAATCTCCTAAATGCATTACATTTTCGTGCATTGAAAATGGAGCACCTTGGCTTGTAGCTTTGTCAACCACTGTAAAGTTTGTTAAGCAGATCCGTAATAACTGATAACAATAGTCATGTGTAGAAGGCCTTCCTTAATCTGAATCAATTACACTGTAAGCCCCATCACAAGTTTTATACACAAGCCAACTCCGACCGAGTGCATTGTCCTTTGTTTTGCCCTCCAGGCGGCTGTGCCTTCAGCACTGGGGCTTTTGCAACGTGGCGATGGTTGGATGTGAGAACCAGAGACAAGCATGGAAGAGATACTTCCTACGACGATCCCACCTGGAGGAGAAGATGTCGAAAGGGCGGGCCGGTGCTGACTTCACCTGCAATAGTCTGAGAGGCCATACAGGTATGACCTGCCCCGCTCTCCCTCTTGGTAAACAAACTGTACTCTCTCTCTCTTCCTCTTCTGTTCTACTGCTGGTTTCCCTTGCACCATTTATTTAGTCCCATTGACTCTAGTTTTGATCTCATGTGCACCACTGTTCTATCTTTGTGTACCTCTTGTTCTCTGTTCTGTAATATTATTTAATCCATGTATCTCTTGATCTGGTGTGGCTGGTGGACCCCCAGGCAGGGTGGTGGGCTTGGTGTACTTGGAGGGCACCGAGGCCTGTTTCGCTGACGTTGGCAGCGGAAACGCCACCATCTGCACTGCCTCCACCGACGGAACCGTCCGAGGCCTGGGATGTCCAAAAGGTTCACTCGCAGAACGGGTTTACGTATTCCTTACCCTTACGGCCGAAATAGTGACCTTTTCATGTGGCAGCATTCACATTATGCTAGGGCATACTTGTTGTGCATAGATAGCTTTTAGTGTAAGGTTATAAGGCCACCTGTTCAGTATTCATCTGGCAATTGGTTCTACTTCACTTCTGGTAAAATCACACACATAGATGCAATCATAGATGACATTGAGTTTAATTTCTTTCTATTCTTCTTGTTTTTAGGGGAAACAGCTGTGGTGCAGTCCTGTCCAAAGCCCGTTGACTGCTATGGTCTGTGACCGGGAGCAAGGGGTAGTGATGACGGTAGACTACACGGGCCTTGTCAAGAGCTGGCAGGGTCGAACAGGCGTGGAAATGGCCTCCTACGCTGCAGGATCTCCGCACTGCTCATTACTACAGTACACCATCAACAACCACTCCTTCCTCTCTGTAAGAGACGGCACTTAGTACTTATAAGTACCACAGCCTATATTGATGATCCTGATAATCAAGAACAACTAAAATATTTCTCTGTTTCACAGGTAGGAACCAATCAAGGATTCTTGTCCACTTTAGTCCGCCCTGCTTTGACTTTAAGTTCCCGATTACTTGTATGTGACTCTCTTCCGGTCAACCTACTGCTCGTTTCTCCGGACAAGAAGTGGGTCTTCGCTGCATCCAAAAACAACGCTAATTCCAGTCCAAAGGTATTTTCCCAAGTCGGCTGTATTCTCAGCTGGCGGGACATGGTCCCTTCCCTCATCATCTCCCTGTTGGACTCTAACGATGACATCATGACAACGGCCTCCATTGTGTGTGGCAGGTGATCTATGCTGAGAGCTTGACCTCTGTCTCTGAGGAGGAGCCCCAGTGCCAGTGTCTGCCAGGCACCGAGTGCCAAGCGGCTGTCTTCATACCCACCCAACCTGCCAGGCTGGCCACCATCCATCCCCTTGGCCTGCGCTCGGCGGACAAAGCCCTCACTGTGTTGGACGTCAACATGAAAAAGACCAAGTACAAGACGGAGATCCAGGGTGAAGATTATGTCTGGGCGCTGATTTACTAATGAGGCTCTCTGTTCCTGATACAAAATCTGATCCATTAGAAAAATATCTTCAGATACGGCCGATGAGACCGATCCCTTGTAGTAGTAGTAGTAGTAGTAGTAGTAGTAGTAGTAGTAGTAGTAGTAGTATTAGTAGTAGAAGGGTGTAGTCTTTGAACTCTTTTGCCGTTTTAGTCCAGCAGGTGGCATCGTCTACTTTGCGGTTAAAGTGCAGCGCTTCTGACATCTTGCTGGAAGCCAAGGACAGCAGCGCTCTAGTGGTGGCAGCTGACCAGGAACTCTGGCTCTTCTCACTACAGGGAGTCTGTCTCGCTAGCTTCAAGAACCACACTGAACCCATCTCCTCCATCAGTGTGGTGAGGTGTTTGCGCCGGATTGTGTGGAAAAAAAAGCCAACAAATATCAAGTATTGAAAAACATGAGGATCCAACAGAGCCTGGGTATTAATGGATAAAATGTGGCCTATAGGATAGTTTCCGTGTTGTGACAGCGTCGAGGGACCTCTCCCTACGGGTGCTGACGTGGAAGAAGGACGGAGACAAAGGATTGACCCTGGAAAACCGCTACCACCTGCTGGGCGGCTCGCACACCATGTCCAGGTACAGCATACTGGTTTGATGAAAATCCCAGTAAACATTATCTCGGCAATGTTTTATTGTATCATTGAACAAACATATATTGCAACACCAAAAAGCAGGTAATCAGTTTTTTTTTTGTCCGGACAAATCCCATCAGAACGTGCATCCTCTTAAAGATGACTTAAAGGTTACATCACAAGTGGGCGTGTGTACCTAGATGTGTGCTGGATAGATCCGTCTACCAGCCCACCCAGTGCACTTGTAGCAAACGTTGCTCATGTATCCGTCATAAATCCAGGCGGACACGCCCACTTGTGATGTCAGAAGAGGCAGATTTAAAAAAAATTGGCTTGTAACTGCTAATCCCACTCACACCAGGCACGTGTCTGCAGTGCAGCGGCCGGGGAGCAGGGGGGGGTTTCAAGTGCCTTGCTTTAGGGCACCTCGTCCGTGGATGAGGATGTAGGAGAGTGCTGCACAATTACTCCCCCCCCCGTCCACATTTTTGCCAACTGATCCAATTCGAACCGGCCACCTTCCGGTTACCGGTCCAACTCCTTTACCAGTAGACCACAGATGCTCAACAATGGGAGCCTAACCTTTTGTTATATTGGGCTCACAGAGTATAGAGTAAACGTGTATCAACTTGTATCAAAATGCAAGTGCTTTACTAAATATCTTACAACAAAGCCTAAAGTGCTGTATTGCTATGTTCTACATTTGTGGCAGGTGTTATAGTGGTGCAAAAAGGCTCTTCGGCAGAACTAGCACATGAAGAGATTTTAACAAATAGATACCAGTGAGAACTCCCTGACACAATGGTTTGATCACCGAGGCGGGTTTTGTCCTCTTAATCTAAGTAACTTCATCATACTACTCGTGTGCTAGTCATTCACTCCTAGGGGCTTGTGTTTTGTCTTCCAGGGGATTCACTCACGTAGACTGTGACTACTCAAGCATCGTGGCCTGTGCAGAGGGCCAAGATGGAAAGGATGTACTGAGGGTGTACAAGTTTACCTCCTGAAGGCCCTGGAGGCCCCCCCCGGGAAGACGCTTGGAACGAGGCAGGGGACAAGGCCCATCAGAAGGAGTTTTGCTTGCTTTTTATTTTTGTCATACAGGACTGAACAGAAGAACGCATTGTGCTTCGGCGACTGGGCATAACATGAATATGTGCTTGTTTAACAAATGGGTTTATGTGTCAACATCATGGTTTGTTGCTACTGTAATGGAAGAGGCATTGATATATATTGTGGCTAATTATGTTTGTAAATGCCTTTGCTAAGGTAAATCCTTCAAGATCATCTGTAAAAACTATATGTCGTACTTTTGTAGCTGATATATTTCGATGTATCTCCAAAGTGTTAAGGCATATACTGTACTGTAAAAAACTGCTCTATGATTTGGTCTTTAATACATTCACTGTACTCCATCATGATGTCAGTTAATGTTTAAGAAGGCTTGAAAGGCCCTAAGTATTATGAATTATTATTCAATATGGTGCAAGGCACAGAAACAGTCTCAGCCCTGTCATTACACAACGAATCCCAAGAATGTGTGCGTGGCTATTTGGTGGACAGCGACACGTTGGCAGCCTCGTCCTCTTCAATGGCTTTCAATCTCATGTCCATAAGGACCAACTTGAGCACGACCGCCATGTTCTCGTACACGCTCTTTCCTTCTGAGTCGTCTTCCAGCTGTTGAAAGGCAGGCAGACCGAGTATTTTAGTCGGAGAAGTCATTATATTTTGTACAGGACAACACTTAAATCGTTCTTCTGACCTTTGTGAAAGCCTTGATGGTGCGTCGCAGGAAGGCGTTCTCCAGGTCCTCTGGTATCGACAACAAACGGGCCATGCAGTCGAGCACACACACCAATGTGATTCTGGGAGCCTTGGGATAACGAAAAATTATCATTATAGTATTTCTTTCTGTTAAGGTGTTAGCGGTGTTTGAGAGGAGTTAAATAAAGCGAAAAGATCATGGTGATGGTGGCCTTTATGACCTGGTCCAGCGTATCCAGTGCGGTCTGGGAGTCTGTGTTTCTGGGGTCCAGGCTCTCAGCAGCCTCGTGGTCGATAGCGGGCTCTTTGAGCTGTTCCAGCCAAGCCCACATCAGTCCGGTCAAGATGAAGGGATCCCTCTCCATACACAGCCTCTCCCATGCCCCGCCGTGGTTCAGCTCTGCCTGCCAATGGGACACACCGCCAGACTCATCGAACATCCTCTCACATAGATGGAAGTGACCATGTCAATTTGAATGCTAGTGAAGAGTGTGTGTGGGTGGTGTATGTGGACATGAGTGAATGAAGTACCTGCCAGAAAGAGACTGTGTGCCGGTGTTGGTCTTCGCCATCCTGGGTCAAATCCACAGCCAGTGCCTGGGCCACCAGTAGCCTTCCTAGCTTCCAAAGAGAGCTCTGTCTGCAGTGTGATGAAGGGGACCTCCGACTCCTCGCAGTCTCCAGAAGGGGCCCGTTTCAACCCGGCCCTCTGCTCCCTCTTCCACCTGAACAACAAGCTGCCGATGGGGGACGGTCCCTTGTCGTTTTCCAAGGACCCCGTGCGATGAAAGACCTCCTTTTTTCTTTTCAGCACGAGGGAGCCATTCTCGGTGGTGAGATTCTTCTGCTCCCAAAGGGAACCTTTCTGCCCTCGGCCCAGGGAAGCGAGCCGGGCAGGCTGCATCATGCAGGCCATGTTGAGGTGACCCGTGGACAGGGAGCACGAGGCTTGACCCGGCAAGCTGAGCTCCGGGCCGAGCCGCCTCAGGTCCGAGTCACTGTAGCTGAGACTCTTGCGGTGGTAGAAGATGGCGGGCTCGTTGGCGTGCCTGGGTAAGGTGGGCGGACCGGGGAGGCGCGGCCGCCCTCCTGGTCCGTATTCCATGCTCATCTTCTCCATGAGGCTGAGGCTCATCTCCACGTCGTTGACGTCCGGGGCCTCCAGGATGTCCTCCTCGATGACCTCCCGGTTCTCGGCGATGTCCACCAGCAGCCTGGACACCAGCTGTATGATCTTGGGCAGGTGTCTCATCTCGCGGCGCTCCAGGCCGTGCAGCATGTGTCTCTGGCGGACCAGGAACTGCCTCAGGGTGAAGGGGGAGGAGCGGGGGGAGGAGCACGAGAACACGCTCCTCAGAGGGTCAAGAAACCTGACGAACCTCCGGACACACTGCAGCTGCCCTCTGGTCTGGATGGAGTTGGGACGCTTGGCGCGCACGTAGATGATGGCCTGGTCCGCCGTCATCCTGGAGGCGTAGGCCAGGAAACAAGCTAACAATACCCCTGTAGTGGAAGAGGACCACAAATGATCTTAACTGTTTAAATTCATTGAAACCCTCCGCCAATTATATTCTATACTATTATACCCAAAATATATACTATAACAGCCCTATTACTAATTAGAATGATTATTATAATTTATAATTACATTATTTTTACATATATTATATTTCCGCACCTGTTCTTCCTAGACCAGCGTGGCAGTGGACTGCTATTTTCCCCTCCTGCATCGCAAACACCATGACTTTCATCATGTCAAGTATGTTTGCGTTGTTGGACACACCATAGTCTTCCCAGCCAAAATTGTAAAAATATACTGGTTGGAGGGGGAAAGGTTATTATGTTTAGTTTTTCAGATGTTTAAGATCATTTAAGAGAAGAGGCGATAGGCAGCCCCTGGAAAACGTCAAAAATACATCAAAGAAGACAACCATGTTACTAGTCTGACATCACTCACTGTCATTGGCCATGAAAACCTCCGGGCAGTAGGAGAAGCCGCTGTCGGGGTCCAAGGGGTTACCACAGCTGGCGTGTTCCCCGGGCTTCTGCAAGTTGATCACTGTATTTATGCCATTTCTTGAAATGCAAACAAAGAAACACACATGCACATATTGCTTTAAATTCAACAAATCCTGACATGAAAACCAGCTACCAAAGGATCCTAAAAAAAAAAATAATAATCCAAAGTACCTTTTGAATTGATCAATAATTTTATACTTTTCGATGATCTCTGTCGAGGGTCTGGACATGGCAAGGAGATCATCAGTGACCCTGCAACGATGGAAACGTTTGACATGAATTGCAATTGGAGCGCAATAGGATGCATGCATACAAAAAGATTCAATGCATTCTAGAATAGCGCTTCACTGCTCACCATGAGGAATACAGGCCCCCGATGGCCTGATCTTCCTCACTCCAGCAACTCGGGTTGTCGTACTTGCAGGCCTGACCTCCACAGCCCATAGAACACTGCAGGGGTCCAGGGAGGACATAGCGAACCACCTCCCCCACCATGGTGTACTTGGCCCGCGGGGCTCGGACTGTACATGACGAGGATAAAGAGAGAGACGAAAAATGAGGAGCCACCTGATGTAGTCGTTGGTTAACTGACCATGTGTTCTGGATGTCTGTTTATAACTTATTCATACGATCTCTAAGAAAGAAGTGCATTATCTCACTGTTTTAACGATATGATGGAAATCATGGTGCATTTTGAAATTTGCATTACGTATTTATATTTAAATCTAAAATATTGGGTTCATAATATTTGACAGGCAACATGACACGAGACTTAAGACTTTCAGAGCCTCTGAGCGAGGGGCTGTCACTGGCAGGATCTCATTTAGACACGTCTAATCCGGGTCGCTTGACTTGCGTCAAGGTAAGACAATCACATTAAAAGTGGGCTGAGAAGTACAGCGTTGGTTTAAGACCAACGCATAACCTGGTAAATCGCAGCGTAGTCATTCCCGTGTGTATTTTCACCCACCATAATCCAGCAGCGTTCCGCTTCTCATGATGATATGGAATGCCAAAGGGCCACCCACTCACACCACCATCCACAGTCATAGCAGAACCTTTAAACAAAAGGTTGTTATGCCGCTTATCAACCTAGTGATTATTCAATTGAATAAGCTCAATTGAAACTCCTACAAGGAGACACGTCTTTAAAAGTTCTAGCGCAAACAATTCCCAAATTACAACAAAGAGTAAAATGTATCACTGGGTTTAATATAAGATAAAAGACAAATGCAAACTTGACTGTACAATATAGAAACTAGCAGGGATCCTTTATCTTAATGTGACAGACCCAAGACAAAGTAAGGCTATTAGATCTGCTCCATTAGAGTAGAGTAGATCGCCTCCTGCAGCATCCCACCGAGCTCTGCAAAGAGGGTGCTACTCTCAGCATTGATGCATTATATTGCATTACTGCACGATAGTAATGACCACACAGAGGCCATTAACAGCGAAATTCCCATTAATATATCACAAAACGACAGATGTTTTTAATAACTTATATTGTAAAATATTTAGAGAGAAGCAGAGAGGCAGGCTATAGGTCAGCCTAATGTGACAAAGGTAGGCTATTATATCTGCTCCATTGAAGATGCAATTTATAGCGTTGTTTCAAATGTTCTACCGAGTTGCCGGTAAAAAAAACAAGGTAAAATCCACTCCATCTACCTAATGAACTCGTAAGATGCCCTACCTGTATCAAAAGAATGAGCGATAATGGATCCACCACCTCCAGAAAGACACCATGAAGGATTCTTCGCTCTGACGTTTCTCAAGCTTTCGTCGTTCTCCTCGTTGTCAAGGCTGCAGATAAGTACTGCTGGAGCCTTGATTGAATTTGAGTGGTCTGGTATTATCTCTCCTTAGTAGGACAGTAGCCCGACAGAGCTAGAAATGTACAATTGCGTTCTTCTGTAGATGGCCTCAGGGAGTCTACAGAGTTCATTCATTCGTCTCCCTTTAATAATTCTACACTGCGGGTGTCTGTTCATATGCAGTGTCAATTGAGAAATGCTTTGGTGCTATTCCTGACTCCATGTGGATTAGGCTGGTAATCTCATTAAAAGACGAGGTTAAGAGTAGCATACTGCGCCTGCTAAAACCGTGAGGCTGCAACACCACATCACAGTTCAGTGCGAAATAATTAACCCTTGGCTTCAACTCAATAGAAACAATGAACCAATTGTTGGTATCCTCTTGTGAATAGGAATATTAGCAGCTGGACTTTTCAGGTTTCTGCTGACAACTCATCCAGTACCTTGTGAACTTTTTAATCAAAGGCCCGAGTGGCTTTGGAGCTCCATCTGGACAGCTCTGAGCCCGATCTTTTGTTGAACCCGGCCTGCCTCCCCTCATTTAGAGAGGTGCTTCCGCTTCGTCTGACCAGAACTCACTGGCCTACCCGGGCTGACCCGGGGGCAGGCAATCGGTGTTAAAGTATACCCATGGATGACATGGCTGCGGCTGTGATCCTCCCTTATAAGGAACTTATTGGCAAGACGCCTTGTCTGAAGCCTGTCTAAGAACGTCAGTGATGACGGTCTGTGGGGCAAGTTTGTCTCGACGCAACAATGGCCCGCCTCTCTCAATGCCAACTCTCTCTACTTCAGGCTTACCTGGCTGAGCCCATCCATCTCCTGTTAATGAGGAACAGTTTAGAGAAGTGTCTCAAAGCTTCTCACCCTGCTCCAAACTGACATGGCGAGAGCCAGAGCAAAGGCCTAAGCTCCCCCTCACTCAAGCAATGCCCATGGCCAGGATGTAGATCGCCTCCTGCAGCAGCCTGCCGAGCTCTGCAAAGAGGGACTACTCTCAGCATTGATGCATTGTATTGAATTACTGCCCGATAGTAATGAACGCACAGGCCATCAACAGTGAAATTCTCTTAATACTCACAAAACGACAATGTTCTTAATAACTCATATTTTAAAATAATCAGAGAGAGAGAGAGTCAGAGAGGCAGGCTATAGGTTATGGTCTTTTTAAGTGTTCTTCTTGATCTTAAACACTTATACTCTTTAACAACTTTTCTTCTCAGGCCCTGTCGGACAAGGAAAAACAGTGTATGAAGACAGGTTGATGAAATGCAAAAATGCCTATTTTTTGTAAACATGAATTGCAGACACAACGTGGTTATCGAAAGATATGGATATAAAAGTAACTTTGTGGCATATTTCACAAAATAAATCTGTGTAAAGATTGTCATTTATTTTACCTGGATTGCCCCAGATTCTGCCACTGAGCTTCTCACCGAACAGATACAGAAGATAACACCAGCCATCAAAAACTCCCATTAATAGAAATACGCTGATAAGGCTTATTTTGTCAATGCGGTTGTAAGCCCAAATACTTGAGACATGGTGCAGCCAGAAGACCCTGTCCAAAGGCAGAATAGCATGGACACAAGAAGAAGCTCCGCACAAACTCTTAACTCCGGACCATGCTTCCTATGTGCTGCATCTGAGTGCTTCTGATTATTATTATTAGGTTATTCTCAATAAACACTGAAAAATGTATATCTTTGTTGCTGAAAAGCTCTTGATATTGCATGTCTAAAGTTCTGTTAAAAGTCTAAATGTCTGTCTAAAGTTCAAATCTTTGCATGAAACTTGCCATTGCATGGTTCAACCAATGAGGAACATATATCTATATCCGGGATCCCTCAATTGTTATTAAACGAAAAGATAGCAGGCAAATATTGAAACATGAATGCAAAGACATGAAACCCATGTTACGCAGGCAGCCATAATGCTTCTGGTTGCAAAAGACGCTTTGAATTTTGTGTGTGTGTGTGTGTGTGTGTGTGTGTGTGTGTGTGTGTGTGTGTGTGTGCGTGTGTGTGTGTGAGCCTGCAGGCCGAAAACTGTTTGGCATTCAATAAATACAAACAAGGCAAATAAAGGACTCATAAATGTTCTGATGAACCTTCTGGAGAAATCTAATTTATTTGTTTTAAATGAATACTCGTATGTAAAAATGGCATTGTTTATACTCTTTAATCATCTCTCCCTAATTACAATTACTATTTTGATTTAATCTGGCACGGCCTTAGCCTGGGTATGCTGCCTAGTGCGTGATTTCATTTTGCGCTGCTAGACATGAAATAGGCTCACCTCAATGTAGATTGAGATGAGGTCTGGCGTTAGCCAGGCTAGCACGGCCTATGAGAAGAAGCAAATGTTAAAATGTGCTGCTAGACATGAAATAGGCTCACCTCAATGTAGATTGAGATGAGGTCTGGCGTTAGCCAGGCTAGCACGGCCTATGAGAAGAAGCAAATGTTAAAATGTAACATTGTGGACTTTGTCGACATGTTTGTCTTTCTCTGTCTTTGCCTGTTGGATTGAGTGTTGGAATGGGTCTTGTGTTTGTGTGGCTTGTAGAATTGTGTGGCTTGCAGGCCAAAAAACTGTCTTGCATTCATCATACACAATCAAGGCAAATTAATGACTTATAAATGTTCTGATGAACCTTCTGGGGAAATCCAAATTATTTATATTTTTAATTTTTTGTATTCCATCCCAAAATACTGTTATAATTTTGTTATAATAAAAAAATGTGATATAATAACTAAGTTTTGTCTGGCAACGCCCATGAGAAGAATCAGATGTTAAAATGTAACACTGTGGATGGTGTCCACATGTTTGTCTTTCTCTGTCTTTGCATTTTAGTTTGAGAATGTTGGAATGGGTCTCTTCATTTGCATGCAGCTTTATGTGTGGATGTATTTTGCTGTTTTTTTTGTCTTCATGAATATCTTTTGTGCGTGTGTGTGAGTGTGTGACCTTTCAGGGCCAAAATGGATTTGCATCCATAATATAATAAATGACTTAGACAAGGCATTACGTCCTGATAAACCAAGGACAAATTCAATTGGTAATGCTTTAAATTACAGCCTGAAATGTACAGCCACATGGAGGAAGACTACCGAGAGGGTGGCAGGCAGCAGCACCACCATTGTTGAGGTAAAAAACAACCTTACAGAACAGTAATTAAATGCATGTTTCTATTGTCTCCACTTTAGAAATGGCAGGCTGGGGGATGTTAAGAAGATTAACTTTGGCAAGTCAAACCCAGGGAGAAGCAAATCTGCAATACACACATACACTCACAAACCTTTTCAGAAAATGTGTCACACTGTTCCAAAAGAGTGGTCAACAGTATTCTTGCAAAACGTATTTAATGTTAAAATGTAATGACAAATTCTGTATTGTATAGTTTGCAGAGTGAAACTTAAATGTACCAATTTGTGAAATGCTGAATTTCCTGCTGTTTAAATAGACAGTAAGTAACCATCAATTGATAAACATTAACAATTCATCATTGGGTATTAAAGTTGAGCGGTTAAATAAGTAAGTGCCATTTTAGGACTCGATATTAGTTTGGTTCTGAGGACGTTTTGAGAAATATATTATGAATTAAATATCAGCATTGATGCAATGTAGTGCAGTACTGTGCACTAGTAATAAACACACATGCACTTCACGGTGGAATTCCCTTTAATTCTTCCAAAACTTCTGATTTTTTTTCACTGTAAAATAATCGATGAGACAGAATGAGAGAGAGGCTATAGGTCATTGTAAGTCTCGGTGGAGTGTGTGTGGCAGATGGCTGGTTTAAGCAGCCTCACCTCATGGCCCAGGCCAGAATGATTACACTCTGGGGCTGGGTAAGGCTGCACACCAGCACACCTGATTGCTCAATGTGGGGCAGGTTAAAACACTCTGGGGGATATCCTGCACGGCAGCACGTTACACTTCGGGCTGTTTATCATTATACTCAACCTCGGCAAACCCCGGTTTCAACATCACTCCCCTGCGTCCTTGTTTTGGAGGAGCCCAGTAAGATCCAACCAGGTGGAGTGTGGTAGTCACGTAGGTGGCACGCAGTTGGACATTGCTACAGTCTTCAATTACAAAGAAGAGTCAGAGGAAAACAAAAAGGTAACCGACTATGGGCTAAGGGAATGTCAAGGAACATCTTTGACCCCTGTATTTCTGCTTTCCTCAATTTCAATCTTGGATAAATAGAGCACATCTCAGATCCTCCAAACTCCTTTGAGAGTCAGAGACGTGGTCGGTGGTCCCATGTGTCCCGTCCAGGAGTTGCACTACAGACCAGGTCTCAGGTTCTTGTGGCTGGTCTTACACACTTGCAAACTTTAACACCTTTTCTTCTGCGACCCTTTCAGACAAGAAAGAAAAGCGAATGAACTACAAAGACAGGATGATGAAATTCAATAATGTCTCTTTAAAAAAACAACAACATGATTTCAGACACACACAAGTTGTAAATATAATGAAAACTGCAAAACCTTGGCTAAACTAATCAGTGGTTTATTTATTCTCACCTGGATTGCCCCAGATTCTTCCACTGATCTTCTCACCGAGCAGATACAGTAGATATTGCAAGCCAGCACAGATTCCAAAAAATAGAAGTATGGTCACAAGGCTTAATTTGTTAAGGAAGGGGTAAACCCAAATACCTGAGGCATGGTGCACCCAGAGGATCCTATCAAAAGGCAGAAGAGCATGGAAAAATGAATAAGCTTTGCAGAAACTCTTTACTGCCATCTCCCAAAAATATAAGGCTAATCGTATCTACCACCATTTGATGGCAGCTCCGTTATAAATTTATATCCCACTTGAGTGAAACTTCAAAAAATACAATATAATTTGAAGAAGAGTATTTGCAGACCTACCATGACATATATATTAGACCAGAGGAAAACATCACTGTAGCACCTTTAATTCTGGGAGCATATGCATGATTCTGAATGTACATCTGCACAAGCACCAATGGCACAATTATGGTGTGCTGCAAACAGAGAGAGGGACATGGTGAACTTTTTTTTTAATCTCTGTGGCTGAAAAACTCTTGATATTGCATGTCTGTCTAAAGTTCAAATCTTTGCATGAAACTTACCATTGCATGGTTCAACCAATGAGGAATAATGGCATCGATTACTTTTGGATACACTAGTTCACGGTCAACAGCATAGATTGACCAGAAAGTTGAAAACACAAACTGGAAATACAAAGCAATGACAACTTTACTGGCAGCTCTAAAAACTGACTGAATGTTTATTCACCACATTTCAGTATAACATGGAGAGCTGGCGTTACTTACGGTTGCATATGGGAAAGCAAACATAGTGAATAAGTCATCCCTTAATTTCACCAGAAGGGATTTAAACCCACCACCGCGTTTATATTTGGCAGGAAACACCAAGTTGACAATGTCCGTCAGAACACACAGTGCGAAGAACAAGGTCTGCAAAACCTGGAAGAGTTGATATTGTTATGTTTATTAAGCCCTTATTACGTAGGCTCGTTCTGGACATCAATGACAGATATACATACCAAATTGAGGTAGGTTAAATATTTCCATTTCCCACCGTAGGTGATCTTTCTGGTGTCTATACCCGAAGTCGTTAAATTGGTATAAAACGTCAGAGCGAAAACATACCAGGCCGATATTGAAACATGAATGCAAAGACATGAAACCCACGACACGTAAGCAGCCATAATGCTTCTCTTGGCAAAAGACACTTGACTGAAATTTGTATAAGTGAAGGCCTGTACAATTAATCAATGCGTAATCAGCCCTCAGACCTGAGTACGGATAAATTACAGTAAGGTGTGTTCAATGTGTGTACATTACAAAGTCTAACCTTCTTCTTCTATTGCTTTTTCTAGGCCTTTCAGACACCTGTCTAGTTATTGCTGCCACCTATTGTCGACCATTGGAAATTGCTTTTTATTGTATATTTTATATTTAATTGTGTGTGTGTGTGTGTGTGTGTGTGTGTGTGTGTGTGTGTGTGTGTGTGTGTGTGTGTGTGTGTGTGTGTGTGTGTGTGTGTGTGTGTGTGTGTGTGTGTGTGTGTGTGTGTGTGTGTGTGTGTGTGTGTGTGTGTGTGTGTGTGTGTGTGTGTGTGTGCGTGTGTTTCTTAGGTTACAGATCAAGGACTTTTGCATTCTTCATACAAACAAGGGAAATAAATGGCCGAGCAAGGTCCGTGAGTTTTAGTGAAACTAAATAGGCCATTCTGTAAAAATAACATTGGTTGAACTCCCTACCTATTATTATTTTATTTAAGTGCTGCCAAAAATAGCAAACATTAAAATGTTAAAAGGTTGAGTGTCCACATGTTTGTCCTTGTGGGTTGGTTTGAGAATGTTTGAAAGGGTTTCATCGATTTGCATTTTACTGCATGCGTGGATTCAAAGGTATAACCTTTATTCTCCTTTTCTTTTTTCTTCCACATCCAGACACTTTCGCCAGCCACTGTCGACCATTTGGAAATCTGAATCTTCTGATAAAGTAAATAAAAATTAATATTTGTGTATGTAAGTCAATATATACACACAAAAACTTGTAACTAGGTATACACTGTGTTCAAGTTTAGTTTAGCAGTGTTTCCATCCAATTTTAAGTGACACCACGAGCAAACATTAAAATAAATCACCAAAAGGGAGTAAGGATGACCTGGGGGGGGGGGGGGGGGGGGGGGGGACGAGTGTTTGCCTTACTGTGTCTTTGTAGAGGCCCATGTTGGTGTTAGAGTGTTTGCATGTGTTTTGTTTGTCTTCATAAATATTGCTTGCTGTTGTGTTTGCGTGTGAGTGTGTGTGTGTGTGTGTGTGTGTGTGTGTGTGTGTGTGTGTGTGTGTGTGTGTGTGTGTGTGTGTGTGTGTGTGTGTGTGTGTGTGTGTGTGTGTGTGTGTGTGTGTGTGTGTGTGTGTCTGTGTGTGTGTCTGTGGTGTCTGTGTGTATGTGTGGGAACTTTCAGGCAAAAAACTGTTTTGCATTCATAATATTTACCTATAAGGCAAATAGATGACTTCGACAAGGCATCAAGTCTTGATGAACAGTTGTCAAATAAAATCTATTTATATTTGAATGAATGTATATTTGGAAATTAAAAGGCAAGTATCCAAAAGTGAATACTTAGAAGGTCAGCACCTGAGAAGAAGCAAAGAAGCAATTGTTGAATGTAAAAAAAAATAGTTGTGTGAGAGCATTCGAAAAATTGTATATATATATTGCTTGTGTGAAATTTAAACTGAACATTTAGTGAAGTAAGGTAAGGGGGGTTAACATATACAAGATGTATAGTTCTTCACCATCTCTGGCATCCAATGTCTGCTTGGCTCAGAGCTTTAGTCTTCTAATTCATTTTCTTTTGAGTCCCTGTCACACAAAAAAGAAAAATGCAAAATATGTATCCTGACTACAAACACAGGTCAATTAAAAGCAAAGATGTTCCTTTTGCAAACATATCATTAGCCATTGCTAAATTTGTGGCATATCGGTCAACCTGAATCAATGTGCTTTAATTATATGTCCGTTTTGATCTCACCTAGATTGCCCCAGATTCTGCCACTAAGTTCCTGCCCGAGCAGATGCATTAGAAGTAGTAAGCCAAGAGTAACTCCACTAACTGCAAGTCTACTCATAAGACTTATTTCGCCGAGGAAGGTGTAGACCCAAATACCTGATGCATGGTGCACCCATTGGAGCCTAGCATAAAGAAGAACACAGTACATTTTCACAAATATTGAACAATTTTTGTTTCTTAAACCAAATTAACAGTTATCTGCTGTATATGCAAGCCATATATGCTATACTTCATCAAAAACTCTGGTGTTTCTGACTATCAAAGTAGACTTATGTTATGCAAAATCTGGCTTCAGCTCTTATGAAATTCATGCTCAACTTGGGTGAAACTACAAAAAAACACTAGAACAGTATTAGCAGACCTACCAAGATATACAAAGTACACCAGAGAAGCAAATCAATGGGACACTTTTAAGTCTAGAAGAATATACATGATTCTGAATGTACATCTGCACAAGCACCAAGGGCACGATTATAGTGTGCTGCAAACAGAAAAAAATGAAATTAAAACATGAATTAGATATACTTTTCGGCATATTTCAGTATTTAGTTAAATTTAAATCATTGCAAGAGACTCACCCTAGCATGGTTCAACAAAGGAGGAGCGATGGCCCCACCAGGCACTAGTGGGGTAAACTGTGCTCGGCCAGCGGCATATGCTGCCCAGAAAATGGTTAACACTACCTGGGAATATAAAACAAATACAACTTCACTGTTAGCAGGTTAATTGAAAAATTCAGTAGACTATACCATCTAGTTAATTATGTGACTTACGGTTGCATATGGAAAAGCAAACATAGTGAAGAGGTCATCCCTGAATGTGACCAAAAGGGATGGGACCCTGCAGTCACGTAACAATTTGGCATGAAACAACAAGTGGACCATGTCGATCAGGACACAAAGTCCGTAGAACACGGTCTGCAGAACCTGAGAGTTTAGATTATTATGGTTATTGAGTCTAAAACAAGTGGGCCTTTGCTTCTAGACGTAAAGGACAGCTATGAGTCTACATACCAAATTCACGTAAGTTAAATATTTCCAATTCCCGGCGTAGGATAGTTTCCTTGTATCTAAACCCAGCATCTCTAAATACCAGAGTTCATACTGCAAAACAAAAACGTACCAAGCAAATATTAAAGAATGAATGCATAGACAAGAGACCCACGATACGCCGGCAACCATGATGATTCTTCGAGAACGTTCCCTTGTAAAATGAAGTGAAGAGGTGTAAAAAAGTGAACCTGTACATTAAGTAAACTAGTCCTCGACCCTCAGGCATGTCAACAGACCTGAAGGTCTATGCAATTCCAACCGTCAATAAAGATTCAATAGTGGTTAGCAAATAACTCCGTTTTTTCTACCACTTCTACCTGCAGAGCAGGCCTACTGGTAGTGTTTATTAGCCTACCTCACACCTCACCCTTCTGGAAATAAACAATATTGTACAATAAGTAAGCCTAGGAATTATTTACAGTTATTTTATTTTGTATCAATTGACATGCGTGATTGATACAATATTCTGATGGAATTTAAATGTGTGGCGCAAAATATAAACACATATATTTAGATGTAGATATAAAATTATATGATGTAGCTTTATATATTTCCGATACATTATATTAAATCATTTTAAATGGCAGGAGATCATTGGGAGTGTAAAGGGAGCAAGAATCCCTTGGCAATAAAGTGTTATTGACCTTGCTCCGATATCTGCTGCAAACAGCCTTTTAAACATCTCATTGAATGAATTAACACTTAATAGGCTAATAGGCTATGTTATTTAATTTGATCAGTCATTCTTCCATCGACTATCTTATTAAAATAGGTTACTTGAAATTGAACAGATGCTACTCAAGGATCATGAAGTATTTCCTCAGTATAAAGCCAATGGCTGAAGGGGTTCTTCAAGATCACCGCCAGATGGCAGTAAATGTTTAAGTCCGCAGGAGAGCAGGGACCATACCATACATAGCATGGACCATTGATTCAGAACCGTTGGCTTTAGGTGTACCGTTCACTTGATCAAGACCTTTCGCGGACCATCTCATGTGCAAACGGTAAAAAAAAATCGAGAAATGCACATGGCTGAGCAAAGAGTGCCAGCTACTGTATGTGCAGTTATTACTGCAAGAAAGCCATTACCGGTGGGAAATAGTGGAAAGAAATGTCAGCAAAACTGCTCATGCTCCCATTCCTGAAATGTTATATTGTGTTTAGCAAAAATACATTAACACAAACCATCTATGGAAAACATTTGATGGAATGCACAAAGATTTTCTAATATCAACAAGCCTTAAAATATATTTTCTGAATGGCAAAATGGGTATTTTGTTTCCATTATTGTAAATGTGTCACGTAACACAGGTTGAAAAACACTGTCCTGTATAAAACTGTTTCAATGATAACCACTGCGGTACATTGATATGGGGTATACAATAGTTTCAAATTCGGTTTTAATGTTCTATTAATTCTATTTCTATGCCAATAAAGCCTCTTCTTCCGTGCTCCACATCGGCAAATACACAATGGCTGATGGGATATGAGTTTAAATAGGAGTCCCTGATTTTAAATTCAGCTAGGGGTGGAGACTATAACACTACATTTCCCAGCAGCCCCATCTACGCTGTTAAACCTGTCACTGATGGAAAATGTGTCTGTAACCAACCGTTCGTCAAGCTCTGGCAAGCGGCAGAGAGGCGAGGAGACCGGGCGCCGTAACCATGAACTGCTTTAAGACCTAGCAGAAACCTCTCCAACCGGAGACATTCAAACTAAGACATCTACATGACAAGGCGAAGCGCAAGAACAACAATCATGCAGTACAAATACAGGAGAATCTAAGAGCCAAGGTTGGATCGCTCGTTCATTCCACATCTCTTGACGCAGATCAGCTGGCGTAGCAGCCGGGTGGAGAGTCCGCATGATGTCCGTGGAGGAACAGCGATATTCCGACGCTATGCGGCTCACGGAGGCCGGCCCGGAGGGGCTGCGCGGGGAGATGGAGCGTCTTTCCCGGGAGTTGAGTGAGACCACGAAAGAGAAGATCCAGGCTGCAGAATACGGGCTTGTGGTGCTGGAGGAGAAGCAGCAACTCAAACAGCAGTATGATGATCTGGAGGTCGAATACGAGACTGTGCGACAGGAGCTCGACCTGCTTAAGGAGGTAGGTGGTGCCTGCTTTGAATATGGAAAACACTACCTTAAACATTACAATGACACATTTAGGTTCAGATGTTGAGATTTCGGAACCGTCTCTCTCACAGTAACACACGCTGATGAAGATACACCCACACTACACAAGGTCAAATTTGAGCGTCATTGAATGTCTATTCAGGGCTGGCCCTGTGTTTATTAATGCAGCATATATGGTCCCCTCGCCCCTGAGTGTCTACTTGTTATTCTAGGCATAATTCTCTAAACGCTTGCTTTTCTTTACCACCTATAGGCCTATGCCCTGTTGACTGTCACATTTGAATTACATATTCAAATGATTAGTGCTAGGATACATATAAAAATAAAAACTGTCCAACTCAAAATTACATGTTGCCTACATACATTTCCATTAGTTATTGATTAATAGTTCATGTGTCTCCGTTAATTATAAGTTGTGGCATGTGTGCACTATTATTTGTTTGTGTATTTATATGATTCTTAAACTGCTTTAAACTAAAAGACAATTGTTCCAATCAACTACTAACTCTGTTTCTGAATTATATTTATTGTTGGGTTACAGAGCAGTTAATCAATGCAATGACAAACAAGGCAGATACGTTTGGTCTTAAAACAGGAACTAGTACCGGCAGAGCATGCAGGCAGGATAGGTTTTTTGAATTTTGAAACTTCCCGCTCAAAGAGTAAAGCACGAGCAACACATCGGAAAACGAGTTACGACTCTGGAGGCATGGGAAGAATGTGGTCCATGACGCCACTGAGGCAGAGCTGGAGCACTGGATAAAGGACGAGTCTGTTTTTCCCTCAACTGTGGTGAACTCATTTCCAACTGGACTCCCACCCTGGTGTCTTCCTATCTCTCTCCTTTTTCGATCTCTTTATCTCCCTGCTCCCTCTATCTTTCAGAGCTAGTAATTATAGAGGGGAATACGTAGGTTGTATTTGTCTAAGATCCTTTAATTAACACAATATTTAGTCTTTCCCTAATTTTCTTGGAATCCATTTAGCCAGATCCATACCCAAAGAACCTCATTGAATATGATACTGTATTTTTCACAGACAAAACTGTCTCTCACTCACTCACCGAAAAGAGTTAATTATAGTCCGACAAGTCTTAATTCAGCATTTAATTATAGGATGACGGTCCAGTATAATTAGGGCCAGGTTCTCCTCTGTTATTAACAAATATCTCGCTCCTCTCTTGCAAAAGCAATGCTGACCCCAACCAAGAAAAGAAACCACGATCAAACAAACCAATTACTTCCAACTGAAATGTAATTCCAGAAAAATGTTTTACTGGGAAATGCAACTCCTCAGCTGTGTGGATGACCCTTGTAAGCGTCTCTGTTGAAGTGGAAATGTTGTCAATGGTGTCCAGCTGGTGTTTTGTGGCCACAATGTTTGGTTGTCCCTTTCTCAAGCTACTGTGTCAAGAGGACCAGGGTGGACGGATACTGATGGTTTGAGATTTACTGAAGGGCAGGGCACTGTAGCTTCACCCATGACCATTAACCGATTGCCAGGTACTCATGAGAACATAAGGTTGTGTATGCCACTTTTTGGTCTCAGTGCTGAAGAAAAGCCTTTATCAGAAATCATAATGGCAGTGGGGAAATTCCCATTTAATCTTCACCTAGCAGTGGGTCAGATTAATGTGTGCCTACTCCCTCCCTCTTTCTCTTCCTCAATGCTGGTTTCAGGAATATGGATGAATTCTGAAAAGTGCTGTTGCCTAGTAACGGTACAACCCCTGATTTGTTCTGGTTTCTCGCTGCTTGTGGTTTCCTGCACAGTCGTTGTATGAATGCAGTGCAACGAGGCTTCAGTAGCTTGACAAACAGAGAATGAGAGTAATTTATTGAAGTCAGCGCACTTCCTGGTACTGATCCCATACGATGCCCTGTCTGATGATCTTATGTCCGCCGCAACTGCATTCCATCACCTTTTGGCCTCTTCTGATGAGGACACGGATGTCACCCTCCTGTTTGCCTGGTCAATGACCTCTGTTGATACAGGGTCAATGTGGGACACTATGTGTGCTTGTTCGCTTTACTGCCATAGTTTCCCATTCCCATTCTTCCCCAGGCCCAGCACAGTAGAGGGGAAAAGAGGGTACAGGCCATGCTGAGTTGTGGTTTTTGTCTCTAGGCTCATCTCTGTTTAGCTTTATTGCCACATTGAGTGCCTCTTTATTGAATGTTTCTATTGACTGTCACTCACGTCCTCTCAGTGTGCAGTCAAATGCCTTCTGTGGGACAATCAAAATCGATAGCTATATTGTGATTGTACAGAATTGCACAGGCTGGCGGGTTCATACCAGATCACTGCTCTGGGTCCTGACTGAGTTTTATTTTACATAAAAGATATATTACCAGCCAGGTGACAAAGTAGTTTCCCCTTCTGTGTAGCAGCTTATTCTGTAATAATAATTAACCATCAATAAACGTGTAAGGTTCTGAAGAAGCAACCATTTTTTACCAGGCTACCAGCTATACTAATTACTGACGTTGCAGTCATCCACCCATTACCATGATAACTACAGGGTGAAACTGCAGTCTCAAGTTGTACCCTAAAGAAACTGAGGATATTTTTGACTCTACTTTAATGCTCTAATTATTGATTTTACAGCTCTCAAGGTGCTAGTCAGTAGCACGTCAGCAGAGCTAGAATAGCAGGGTTATTGGTGTAAGGCTTCATTTGAAACCAATGCCCTCTCTCTGGGTTGTGCAGGAAAGTCATGGAATGACACAAAGACGTCATGATCGCTCCTTAGACAACAGAGGCATCATACTTTGTTCTTCCAAGATTTTGTCCCTTCTAATACTGGACTCTCGTACACACAACCACGGCTAAGGGCCATAATGATAAAGGCCTGGTGTTCTTTGGGTCCTTGTTGCATTGTACAGAGTGTCAGAGAACACAGCAAAGCCATTCAATCACCCCTTGCTCGTGTTCTCCCTCACCCTTCCCTATGCTTGTAGCAGCAGCTGGCTTCTGTGCTGTGGAATTCATCATGGACAATTGCAAACCTAACTATGCCTAAGCTCGGTAAAAGCGGTGCCCTCTGTGCTCGGCTTGCTGGCCTTTTGTATGGCTGAGCCGAGTGAGGTTAAACGCTCACAGAACAGAGGGTATGAAAAAGGGCAGATTGGAGAGAGGCGTCCCATTGTGGCTCTGTTGTTTGAGCACTGCTCAATTTGGTCTGTTTGAAATGGCAGATCAGTAAAGCACATATCACCTTGTGTCCTGAAACAAGTTTATCAGGTGTAACTTTAAAGCTTGATGTGTAAATGGCATTGGGGATACAATGAATGCTTATTGAACAATGACACCACGTTCTCTGTCAAAATGATGTCTTCCTGTCAGGTCGCACCACAATTAAAGCGTCATCTTAAAACGGCGCTAAATAAAATCCCAAATAAAATCCCAGTAGCCCTAAGAGGATAAATGCCAGCCACAACACAGAGGGTTTATGCAAGTCTGGAAGCTGGCCCACATTTCGCCACCATAAGCTCAGTCTCTGTTGCCATTGAAAGGTATTTCTATTTACTAGCAATGCTAGTCTCTGCTAGCTACTTGACCTTTGGCTCCCTCGTGCCTGGAGCACTGCTGTAAGTGTAGCGATAGTAGGATTATGTAAGGTTGCAGAAGGTGTTATAATGACCCTACATGAAATAACATGGGGGAGAAATCCTGCTTCTATTTCAACAATGTATCCCGGGGGTTGGGCTGATAAGAAACCAGCAAACAGCAGGAAAAAAAGAAGCTTCCATCAATGTGTCTCTTGACCACAGAACACCATATGCTACTGCAAAGTAATTAAAGATTCATTACTTTACTCAGTTTTAGGTAAAAGAGGCCACCGCTAATCCTAAATGATTGGAAAATAGACTTTGGTCCTTAACCCTCACAAACAAATCAGCACTTTGCAAACACGGTTCAAGTGATGATAATGGGCATGATGGAGTGACTGGGTCAGTGACACAAGCCAGTGTTTCATTCAGTCAAGGTAGCCAGTCTAATGGGGTAGGGTAGAGTTTTGATAAAGACAATGAAGTTGTGTTTTGAAGATGTGAAAATGTGTATATTGAGTCTGTTCTCTGGAGCTTAACTATGTTAAATGTGCACAATAGAAAGTTTTTTTTAAACTTTTTTAACAAATTATGAGAAACGAGCTCATCTGGAATCAAGTCAAAGGTAAAGAGAATAACCTTACGGAAGCCTCACATACTAGTCCTGACTCCCTGACGATAATCCTTTAATGAAGACGTTTGGCCCGATTAGGCCGAGAGCCAGGCTAAAAGCAGCACATGAGGTATCAATACAGCACCACTCTGTCTGACCATAGACTCAGCATGGTCACCATTCTCCCTCCCTCTTGCACCACGCGCACACACAGTCCAAATGACCAGGTGATGCATGTGTGCATTTGATACGATGCAAACTAAATGTAGTGTAGTTGTGCGTTGTTTCAGGACCCATTATTGTTGATTGTTGTTGGCTTTATTGGTTGTGTGCTGCTAAAAAGCAATTCAAAATAAAAAAGCCTACTGTGTAGGCCTCATCTTACAGCCATGAGGCATATTACACAGAAGCCAGCTTATTGTTCCAGGGCTATGTTTCATATTGCTGCTTCAGGTGGCTGTTTGCTCATTCTGTAGGATTTCTGAAAGACCCTTTGTAACCGATATATGGTTTCACATACTGTGGGTGTGGATGGGTGTGTGTGATCGCATGATGATATCTGCTTTGCATTATGATAACTACTTCTCAAAAGAGAGATTGTGTTGGAGCATCAGAGGGGTATATCTGTGTGGGTTCTGTTCTGTACTGCCTTCTGACTAGCGCTTACTGCCTCGATGTTTTGTTCGTGACCGTTAATCTTGTCCTTGGTGTGTGTTTAATGACACCCTCTCTTCCCTTCACCCCCGGCACTTCGAACTCAGTGTCCTTCCTTTTTATTGAGTTGGAGACAAAGCCTCCTACACCCGGCTTCCTGTTTACCGCTCTGAAAAGCTGGAGGTATTAATAGACGACAGGAAGCATCAGAGATATGATTCATGATTCATCTGTCCGGATGTCCTTGTTTGAGGGGCTGAAATGACCACGTGGTTGTTCATCGATCCCACCACCATCAAGATAGGGCATCGTTACACTGGAGACAGGTTGTTTGGCGGATTTCCTGTGGCATTACTCATCTCGTTGTAGTCTAAGCACACAAGGTGGCCAAAAATCAAGGGCACACAAATGTGACTGTGTAGGTCTAAATAAAGAAAAAAGATGCTGAGATGTTTATTTTTTATGGACTTTAAACTCCCACCGAGACGTAATGATGATGTCTCTGCCAAAGGGCTAGAAAGGGCAAGAATAAGAGAGGATTCATTATAAGTGATTACAATTATTAAAATCGAACATTTAGTCTTCTTCCTCTTTCTTACTTGTGTAAATCTTACTCTGCATTGCTTTGTGTTGAACATTCTGTCGTTGCCTGCTATCTTAGAGGAGCTGCATTTTAGTGGTTCGTCTCTCAGGGATTCCAGACAGGAGTGGTTTTATCTGGTTGGTTTGGAGGAAGGCTAGGTGAGGGCTACATTTTTTCATTCACCATTTAGCAAACTTATAATAAAAACAATATAGTCCCTCTGCAATTCAAGCACATCATGAAAGAAGATCACCATGGCATGTTATCTTGATGAATGAGTCAAATCATGTAACATTACCAAACCTAATTTCCTATCATCCGACATTTTGCCTGCAGGTTCCTTTCAAAATTAACCCATTATCATACAGAGAGAGAAAGAGCTGAACGCCCTTCTTCTCCTTACCATCCCTAACCTCCCCCCCCCCCCCCCCAAATAAAAGCGAGGGGTTCTGGGTTCTCCCCGCCTGTGTGAAGCATCCATGCTTTGTTAGATTCCCCAGACACTCTGGATGTGAAAGGAGCAGACCCATGTGTGCCCAGACTGGCACCCCTAGGCTCAGTGGAGGCATGGAGACAAAAGAATGGATCAGGGTGAATGTACGTAGAAAGTAGTGGTTATCAGGACGCAGTGTATGAGCACTGAGCAGGGCGCCTGCCGCTCAACAGCACACACAATAGTGTTGTGGGATCTGAGGGGAAGGAAGGGAGGGGTTGTAGCTTGACGTATTCCAATCTCTCAGGGGCCTTTGAGAATTGTGGGGATGGGAGATTGAGAAAGATGGGAGGGGCAGCATTGGGCAATGCTAGTGTTTCCTGTGGGAACGCTCTCCTTTGAGATGGGGAATAGCAGGATAGAGGGCTCTTCTATCTGCTTTAATAGGTTCTTCCAAGCAAAAAAAAAGATTGCTGGCAGGCTTACATGTATATACATTCTGCGCCGCAAACCCGTAAACATGAATGCTTTGCACAAACGTGTCGATGTCATAACCCAGGGCGTGTAAAACCTTACAGGGTTTGCTTACATGCATTTCCTGTCCTTTGTTTTGAGGAGGAAAATACTCTGAATGATTTCCAATAAGATTCCTGATAAATAAATAAAAACAAGCCGTGATATTGTTCAGCTGAAAGCTGGTTATTGTCTGTCCTTTTTTATTATTCCGATTCAAAGCCATCGATTTATATCCACAGAAAATAATAATGCAGACTGTGACGAGAATCCCACCATATTAACCCCTTATATCCCTCTGACGGGGGCTCATATGGTCGGCCTGTGCCACGGTGACCCCAACGTGAAGGCCCCGCAGGGAGAGCAGCAGGAGCCCCTGGAGGAGGGAGGGCTACGTACATAATGTAATTACGCTTGTGTAAGGGGGCCGTGACTCTTTGTCTGCTCTGGGGTCTGGTGAGGACTTCCCCAGGAGGCCAGCTTGTGGGTTTGTGTGTGTCTATGTGGCGTTGTGGGGAGAGGGGGGGGGGGGTTATTTGCGGAGTATCTTGGAAAGTGCTACGGGAGGCACAGCTGAGGACAATCATTCGTCAGAGTTAGCCCAGTTGAATTAATATACACAGGGAAATAAAACCAACAAATGAGGCAAAGGGTCATTGAATGGGTTTGAAGGGATGAGACAGAGTACGGGTTGAGGTCCTCAGGAGGAACAGGCTCAGCTCGAGTCCTGATGCCCACTGCCCACCACCGCACCCCCCCCCCCCCCCCCCCCCCCCCCCTGCCTGCTGGCAGATTGATGGGACCTGTCTGGAGGCTGATGGAATGATGGAGGTGAATGCATTATAGTCCAACGTGCAATATTAATCAAGTTGGGGGTTCATTGATAAGGCTAAAGTCCATCTGGCTAATGCATTGTGTCTCAGTGATGTGTGACTCTATTAACCAGTTCCTGACGTAGTCAACGGACGAACTGATTATGGGACTTTTGATGGGGAAACCCTTAGCCTTCCTTTTAAACTTGACGCGTGTGTGTGTGTGTGTGTGTGTGTGTGTGTGTGTGTGTGTGTGTGTGTGTGTGTGTGTGTGTGTGTGTGTGTGTGTGTGTGTTCCCAGCTGCTCTCCTGGCGTATATCTTGTATCGTCAGAGGAGTTGTTTTGCATGGGTTTCCCCCCCCAAAGGAGAAGATCATGTATACACAGAGGAACCCCCCCTTTGGGTTTCAGTGCTGTTTACCAGGTAGAGGCTCAGCATGACACCACATAACAAAGAACTGGAAGAAATAACAAAATGAGATTTGTAGCGGCCCGAGGTGTCGATGAGGATTATCACCAGAAAGAGAGAGCTGCATGTGTTAGTCAGAGCCGCAGAAACTGCCATCTGCGAGAGTGTGAATCCGTCTGTTCTGCCCTGACTGACCGCCCCGCGATCTGTCGCTGTAATTGGCCTGGTGGTTACCATAACGACGGCTGTTCCCCTGGGATGCTGGCGCGTGGATCCGGGAGATTTGAAACCCGGGTCTCGAGCGGCGCGAGAGTAGAGTACGGATCTCGAGCCAACCGACTGAAAGACTTACAGCAGGCCCCGGATAAAGCTTTCTTTGTGTTGCTAATTTTCAAGGGTCCTGCAGCGTCCGGGAACGGACGAGGATCACAGCCGCGATGCGAGTGATAAGGGCTCCACCACAGCCAACGCGCTGATAACGCTGAGCAAATGGAACCTGCCCTGTGGAGTCTCTATCCTCCCAAGGGACGCTGGTGTTTGCCACTCAATTCAGGAGCAGATTTAGGAGCCAAACAATGCCGGGGATAAACATCACGAGATAGATTGTGTTTTTTGTTTTTTTAATGGACTGCAATAGCAAGATAATTCTGATTAAGTGGAACAATGGTGTACTTAAAATAAAAAAAACCCTGCCCTTAATCTCATTGAAAGTATATGTAAATCTGTATCTTTGGCACAAAGATGGATTTTGTAAGATCAAATTAATGTAAGATATTAATGTAAGCTGTGAATCTATCTATTTAATCTATATCTCTGAAAATATGGCTCGTAACGATATCCATAGTGTAATTGTTATTGTATCAACTCAAAGCATTAATCCAAGGATGAAATATACACTATAGTGCCTAAATAATCTCCTAGTAAACGTAATAATATCAGCCCGAAGCCTAGCTGTAATTTGCACTGGACTCTAATATAGTATTGATGATGGATCTGATTTTCATCAAAGCTTCTACCAACATTGAATCTTGCTTGTTAAGGCTAAAGCTAAGGCCTCATTCCCAGATTCCACAAAACCGACATGAGAGGTGTGCAGCACGGGTCTAAATAATAGATGGGTTCTAGCTAGCTCATGTCCCCAGCCTGATCCAGTGAACTCTCTCATCAGTTTCAACTTGTTTCTACTAGATTGGAATTTGTTCCTAAGATGTACATATTACACCTGCAAGGTATGCTAATAGTCCCCCTGAGTCTGATTAGTGTGCGTGTCTCATCTTCATACACTTGCTTGTTTTTCTGTCTTCTCTCTCTTATTTGTGGGCTGCCTCTTTCGCTCTTCCTGCGGCTGTTCTCCCTTGTGTTTGGGAGGTTCACGGCTCGCAACCAAACAGATCTCCCTTCAGTTTGGGCCCACGCAAATAATTCTTGAGTCAACCCCCTCCTGGGCAACGAACCAATGCATTGCTCTCTCTAGAAATAGTGCTCTCCTGGTTAAAATGCTGCATTACAACAGTTTGGTGCAGTCCTGCGTATAAGTCTGCAGCAGAACATGATGAGGAGGAACACTCCCAATCGCTGCTGCTGCTCCACCTCTTCCTCCTCCTCCTCCTGGCTTCATCTCAGGAGGGACGGCAAGCCTCAACATGGCCGGCACACCAGGTGCTGCAGCATGGATGACTCCAGGGCAGTGTATGTGTGTGTGCATGTGTGTGTGCGTGCGGCCCTTTGGCACAGCAGCTCTTTGCTATGCAGTGAATCAATGTGGATCTCATCACTCGTTTTCTGTGTCTCTGCCTCCACTAATCTGCTGCTCTTCCTTTTTATGATATCGTAATGTTGTAATCATGGGAGAATGAGCAGCACACTTCTAAGATTCACAAGGGCATGAAAATCTGTTTTTCACTAGTAAGTGATAATAGACAGAGGAATGGAAGTTGCCCCTGAAACTCATTAACAAAAGTGTTGATTGGCTTTGGCAATAACATGGGCTAATCAACCAGTGTTGCCAGAGAATATAGAAGTGCCTCACCAAGCGAAGACACACCGACACATGAGATTTTCAAAATTCCTTCCAACTCAGAGTCACATATAGCAAGCAGATGCGGGCATAACGCTGTCAGCAACCCTTGGCGTCGTAGAGATCATGGGACCCCTCCACTGACTTCTGCTGTCACCTTTCTGTGCAGTGAGCTCACGATAAAGAGAGACAAAGATAGATATAGAGAAAGATGGTGGAAAGAAGACTGCTTCTGTTTATCATCACTGCCATGTGACCTGAGATTCACGAGGCAGGAAGACCCATTGTGTGTTTTTGTTTTTTTTCTTCCTCTCCGCTCTCTTCTCCCCTGTGGCCCCCTCTCTCTCTGACCACTTAACACACTGCCCAGCCTACAGTGATAAATTGCTTTGGCATGTAGGGCTAAACTACACTGTGCCAGACTTGTTTTAGAGGCGAACCACAGTCTAGTTAAAATCATATGGTGGTGTTCGCCATCAAATGGCTGGCTCCCCGACTTCTTTGGGAAGGAATTCAGAATCTAATCTCTATGTGGCATCTTCAACCATCTCGAAGATCTCCAAATCTGGTCGACCAATCTTAATTTCATGTTTCAGGGTAGTGCAGAATCACATGGTGTTGTTTGCTTTTGCTGTCTAAGCATGCTGTTTATTCATATATTTATCTGTGATGCAACTTGCAGTTTTATATCACAGCAATCTTATGTTTATATATTGTGATTTGTAGTGTTGTAGTCTGAAAGTTCTTTTAATGGATTTGTACTCTGCCACCGTGCACATTCAGAACCCATTTGTTACAAAAAATGCTAAACACCCTTTATTTTATTAAGCTAAAGTGCTTTCAACTGAATGTAGAAGATGTGATTGCAAATATAATGAAGGCAGGGAGTCTGGTATCTAGGTCAGGAGTTCCAGCTGCATAGAAGATAATGTGACCTTCCTGACTTCAAAACAAGACTAGTTCAACAGAGGTGGGTTAGCTGGGAGTCCCCACAAGCCCCCTTCATTAGGAATCGACACAAATCGACTTTGTCCTGTGAATTCAAAGAACGACTAAGCCGCATGGATTGCCCTGATTCAGCAACATGAGTTTTTACCTACTGGTTGTGCACAGATCTAGTGTAATTAGATAGTCTTTTGAAGAATATTCTCTTTACAACTTTAGCATTTGTTACTAAGGTCCAACTAAGGTTTCTAAGGAGATTCATAAAGATCTTAAACTCAAGCGTGTTCTACGGCATCTGCCAGCATTATCAATTTCATAACGTCTTAACAAACATATGACTGTGAATGATGAAATTAGGAACTAATGCAATTTGACCTCTAGATCTTTCTGCAGATCTCCACAAGATGATCAGATGACCCTAAGATCACAAGTTACTCACAAGTTATTCAAAGGCTTTGTACGCAACGAGGCTGTAGAACTTGAAAGAACCAGTTAGGACAGTCAGAGGGGTGAGGTAAACTGAAAGGATCAGAGGTGGTTCCTTTTATCAGCTAATCACATGGTGCCTCTTGATCACTGTGGCTTTGGTCTCTGCATGGGGTGTGTGTGAGGGTGAGAGACCGGCAGGGGGTCGGGCTAACCATTGCGCATAAATATATGTTCAATCATCTGGAATCGCACCTGTTCCGCTCCAGCCCATATTCACACCGTGTTTTGAGCCCTCACGAGTGTGTGCTTCTTCTTCCCGGTAAAGAAGCAAAAGCTGAACTGTTAACATGCATTAGCCCACACTGCATGGCGTCATTGTCTGATTAATCTTACAACAGATGCATACTCCATGCAAGCCTCCTCCCTTTGTGGACGCAAACAATGCAAACATATGGATAGAGGAAGATGATTTGTAGATGGGGTGGGCCGCCCACTTTCAGATTATAGATTTTGGCGCGTCTGCCCTGTTTTTTCCTCTCCCTAAAGTAGCCCAATCCTACGCTTGACGCTTGGAGAATCAAAGGGCTTGTGTCATCAGTTTTCTTGCTGGTGGGCTCCTTGTCCAGAGCCCAGACCTCTTGATTAGTTTGACGGAGTCAGTAGGTCGCGTGTCCCCCCCCCCCCACCAAGAAACACACACACGCCTGTCGTGTGCCCAGACTCTAATGATGGGAATCCCCTACTTCCTGATTGGGTTAATCCTGTATCTTAATGACATTTTAATCAAATATGGCCTTGGGCTGATTGGTGCCATGATATCAGTGTGGAAGATCTTAATTTGGCGATCGCCGATATATGTATATTATTCCTTCATGGGGATGGGCAGGCTGCTCTTAAGCAGCTTGCAGATTTTCAGAGACAGGATAACTTGTATATCATGGATAAATACAATATGAGGGAAACTGTAATCACATTGTTCATGGTAATCCTCGCAGACAAATAATCATATTGAGCTGAATGAAGAAATTCAACTGAAGAGAGCCATGAACAAGTGACGGTCAGATTAAGTTAAGGGTAAACCCACGTTTCATCATGCGCGATGGGGCCATGCCTACAGGACACAACTGCTATTTGTAGGCCAAAGTGTCTGGGAGCTTTATGATGCTATCTCTCCCCACCTCAAACCACAATCAATGGCATCTGAGGATCTGAGGCCCCAGACCTGATGTCATGCTTCTATCTCTGTCCCACTTCCTGGACTGATTGCACGTTCAAACCACTTAAGTAAAATCACACCAACTCGACACCCAAAAGTAGGTCAAATATATACACACTTGCAGCATTTCCTTTTGCCAAGGGAATTACTGGGATTAATATACAACAGGCCGCCTGTCACATGTTTTAGATGCCGCAATGGACCAGTGGGTAAGAGAGCTTGTGCAGAGCTTGAAACATGCTGGGATCTCCTTGTGGCCATGGGCTATTTCTTGCTGGGGTTTGCACTCAAGCTATGGGACAAGGCCATGAGCACCATTATCTCACGACTGTGAATTCCATCTTCAATCAGGGAATGATTCCTCTGAGAAGGGAGAGCATTGGTATTCCAGTTTCTGTGGCACACTAGCCAATGTTTCTTTCTTTCTTTCTCTCGCTTGCTTGCTTCCTTGCTTTCTTACACAGTACGCAAATGAGATTATTTTTTGTCAGCTTTAGGATCCGGTTTCATCCTAGTTTGCCAAACTGTCCCACGATTTTGGTTGATGACTAACAAATCAACTAGTTTTGAAGTCACGCCTTTTGTTAACTTACTGAGGAGGATATCCTATCAAGGGCATTGTGCTTAATCACCCAGACAGGTTTCTGCATTGGTCTGTTTGTTCTGCTGTTCCTCTCGGCAATCTCTAACTGTGAAGTGTGAGCACTGAGCAGCATGTGCAACAGAGTCACTCTGAAATTGAATTGGTGGGGTCGGGTGGGGGACATTCTGCCATGATAGAGGCTGACTGATTATCTCTCTGGTTGCACGGCAGTATTTGGGTGGGATGTGGCCCAGTCATCTAAAGATTTATCCTTTTATAGTGTTCACAAATCCCCCCCAGCACCACTACAGGGACGTGAATCCAATCAAATTTTAGTAACAATCCACAAAATAATTTCTGCCTTCTTTTTTAGCAGTTCGATGGATGCATATCAAATATGAACCTATTGAAATTCTTAATTCGTATTCTTTACACTGCATTGTGTCTAAGTATCTGTTCTCTACCTCCTCCCTTTTTGTAGGCCTTCGGACAAGCCTACTCTAACCACAGAAAGGTGGCCGCGGACGGGGAGAGCCGTGAGGAGTCCCTGATCCAGGAGTCGGCCTCTAAGGAAGCCTACTACGAGCAGAGGGTCCTGGAGCTGCAGACGGAGGTCCGACAGTCACGCAACATCTTGACCAACACGCAGTCTGAGAACGAGCGGCTGGCCTCCATCAACCTGGAGATGAGAGAGGTAAGCGGGATCCAATCGCCTGCTCGGGTTGATCATGGGATGGCAGACGTTATACGGCCCTGATGTTTGCAATCGCTGTTTGTTCAGCTTTGACGAGCAGGCCTCACTGACCATACTTGTTGACGAGATCATCTCATTGGACTTGGATGTTGGATGTCTGTAACTTCATATTCCTTACAATGCCAATCTACATTGATTTGTTAGCTCCCCTAAGCTCCTTAGGTACACAATCTTTGGTCGCATGAAAGGGTTGTTGATCCTAAGTTTCTTCAAGTTAAAGCCTGTTCGTACTGGTATTTGACACCCAGCATTTATTTAATCATGCTCTTAATGTTTAATTTGAGTAAAGATCTTTAGTGAAATGTCATAATTGCAGGCATGGCTTTTGTTAGTGTGCATGGTCCCTTGCTCGGCATGGCAGGTCATGCTGATAGTTTTCCAACATTTGGGAATCTGAAGCTTATTTAAAACTTATTTAATAGCCTAATGCCTTCAGAACATACTTAGTGCCTCTATCTCTGGCTTGGGTTATTATGATTATACGTTTTTTGAGTCACTAATGGGAATGGGAGCTGTTTTACTATTGTTGGTGTTCCCCCAACTTACCCAAACTTCTTAAACCAATGATCCGTTCACCCCAACAGATGAGCCTCACTAATCCACATTACTAGCATAACATGCAACCCTTACCCCCGCCCAACCCCCACCCACCCCAAGCAGTCAAACGTTTATTCCACTCCATTACATATTTTCTGCCTACAATAGCAGCCGGCTCTATTGTCCCTGCTCCAATTTGGATGATATCTGAAGTTTAATCAGACATCATTAGTGGGGAATTAGAGCATGGTGGCCGCTGCATGCAAGCATGCAAGCATGCAAGCATGCAAGCATTCAAGCATGCATTGCATGCGTCCACATTTTTGCACAAATGTTTGCGACGGGCCGGTGACGAGGTATCGGAATCGGCCTTGACATTGACACTTGACATTGGAGGCTCTCCTGTGAGTCAATCAAAGGCTTCCGGCTGGGCTTCTGTCTTATCAGACTCAGTCAGGGAGACAGACATGTAGGAGATGACTCTGTCTTGAGATGGGTTTCTTCAGTCTAAAGGGGTGCACTGGTCCCGTGCCAGGCTAAGCAGAATAATCATTCTGCATTTGACGACCACATGTTGAGCTGAGCCTGCAGTTTTTCGGGTCAAGTTGGATGTTTTACCGGGTGGTGGGCTTAGGGGGGGGTGGGGGGGCTGGCGGATTAGGGAAGTAGGGCCCTCTGCTTTGGTGTTCTACAGTCTTTTTGGGTGTAAGTGTCTCCTCTAGCGTTGTAGGGATTAGCTCACGGTGACACACTACTTCAGACTGATGCTGGCAGGCAATTGCTGTTTCAAGCAGATTAGGGTAAAAAATGCTTAAAATGTTTTTCCTTCACAGCGTCTTAAGAGTTAAGGAAAACATCCAAATTCCGGCAATAAGTAAGCGTGGATAAACACGAGATCAGCACTTACGGGAGTTATTCATTTCACTGTATCCTATACTTGCATCATGCACATCTTTGAAAGGCCTGAATTGGTTGTGAGGTTAATTGGAGGCAATTTGTGAGAGCCAACACTGTTGGCTCTCCTCCCATCGGATGAGTTGATAAATTGCTTTACTGGTGACCAATGGAAGGGCTCCTTCAGTAGGTGTCCGGGACATTGTGAAGAACACACTACCCTGTACTCATGCAGCGCTATTAGCCGCAGCTAGCTCTAATTAGCTAGATAAGATAGGGTGTTGGCATATAATCATTCATTGTGCGGGGAGGATAATGACAACCCTGCAGTGGCTCTTGTGTGGGTAGCACAGAGGGTTTTGTGTGGATGGCGGCCGGTGGGAGCAGGGCACTGAGCTTGGCATTGGGACCGGGCTGGGATCGCTGAAAGAGCCCTTTGTTGGCTTGCATTTGAATTAGCCTCAATGGTTCTGCAGCGAGCGGAGGAGGGGATAAGGGGACTGAACCAGGCTGAGAACGGTGCCAGAGGAAGATGACGGGCAAGAGATCCATTGAGGAAGGCGGAAGACGGATTCCTTCTGTTATGGGTTTTTATTTGCTCCCTTAGACTCTAAATTGACCCTTCTGAAAAGGTCATGGTCATCGGCAGTACAGGAAGCTGAGCCATACATCTGGCTGAGGGTATCTTTACTGTGCCATGTGCTCAAACGATGGAGTACATCTCTTTTTATTCGTCATGACTACCATAACTAAATATCACCATTCAAACTAAACGCTGGGAGCATGGATCATCCATATTTCACAGCTATGGCGTTGGCTCTACAGGATTAAACCCACGCGAAGAGTAAGCTACATTGTAAGGCAGAGCATGGTAATAAGCATGACTCCATTAAACTCCTCCTCAAGTCCTAAGAGGAGAAAGGGAGAGAATCAATGCAGAGAATCTTCATAATCATATTTTTGTTTGCTTACAGAAAGCTCTCTTCAATGTCACAAGCAATAGTGTACGAGAATACAGCTCTTTAAAGCTGTAGCTAAATCCATTTTTTTTGGGCATTTTGGCTTTAGGCATCACTGTAATGGGCCCATTCAATTGTTTTAATGTGATTGGTTTTACCACCTGATAGGCACCGGCGGGCAGGAACAAGTTGTCCCAGACATAATGTCAATTACCTTTTGACCTGGATGCTTAGTAGATACACACCCACACACAGAAATCAGAAGCTGAATCAAGGCTGAATTAACAGAATGCATTTAGAGGAGGTAACAAGAACAGATAGATGCAGCGTACTTGTGAGAAGATGTATCGATCAAAAAAGGAAATTGAGTTGAACAATACCAGTCACTGTGTGTTTATATATTTGTTACATCCGTACCTAGTTCATTAAAGGGTCAGGGTGAGTAATTTGCTGGGTGAGTGCACCTCATGAAAGGTTCTTTTGACTTCACCGATGAGATGAGGTCAAGGCAACAACCATCCCGGACGTGTGCTGGGCTCTGATCTCCTCCCGGCTGCCTGCATCGTTTCCTGTATTGCATATGGTCAGACTGCTGGCATTAAGTACCCTGGCCATGGGAGGGGAAGGGAGAGGGAGAAGGATAGGTTCAAGAACGGTTGGAAGCTGAGAACCACGTAATTGGTAATTAGTGATGATGGTGTTGATGATGATGCAGAAGTGAATGAGGAGTGGAGTGGGTGAAATAGTGGAGAATACAATAAGAATATAGAGGTATGGTGAGTGCATGGATCTTTATGAATCTTCCAATATACTTATGTGGTTCTTTGTAACAGATGCCTAGAGCAGTCCCTACTAACAGGATTTAAAAATGATCCTGTCTGATCCTTGTATAGATGTTCTCTGGGAAGTCTGGTTTCATGCAATGCCCCATCTGGTCGAAAATAAAATAAAAACCTTTCACCAAAAAATCGGCACATTTCTGAAACCACCCTCGGAGGTGGTTTTAAATCTATCCGGACCTATGCGGTTTCGTGTTAGGATTCGTGTGGACGTCTGAAACGCAAACGATGACGTCATTAGCCCCCCACCAGCTGGGGGACGTCAGAGTTGCGTTTTAATTTTTTATTTATTATTTTATTTTTATTCTTTTTGTAGCTAACCCCTTGATAAATTGAATTACTAACTGTAGATTAAAAAGTATTGCTGCTCAATTTAGATGGTTTAACCTCCTCGTGACTGAATGTTTGTATACAGGGCGCAGGCTTGATGCGCGCAGGCTTGATGCACGCAGGCTTGATGCGAGCACCAGCACCTTGAATATTTACTACAGCTCGATGCGGTATCACAATGACTCCGTCTTTACAGAGATATTCCTGAACCGCATAAAACCAAACCGGATCATTTTCGCCCGTTTCGGCTCCGTGTGGACGGGGCCTAAGTCGCCATTGCTCTCCTATTGACGTTTGTCCTCGGAAGCATGCAATGCCTGATTTAAGCCTGGGGTCCAGCACTACTATAGTGTTTCCCCTTGTTGGTCTGCATATATGTCATGCACCAGTGCTCAGACTTTACCAGTCAAACATGTGCACAGTGCACACTGTCTTGCAGAAAGAACCTCCAGGTTTAACATACAAAGTGCTAAAGTGCGTAAGCATCCTTCAATCTAATTGTTACGTTATTTTGTTTGAAGGACCCAAGGGCATGCAGCGAATCCCTCATTCACACTTGCATGCATGAATAAGTATTGCTGAAAGAAATTTGTTGGACACACGCAAGGCGAAAAAGTCCAAAGCATTTTCTCTCTCATTTACTCGAGGGGGCTTTGATTATCTCGCTGAAAACATCAGAGGGTGACCTTGACTTTGTTCCGGGCCCTAATGGGGTCAGCTCAGCTTCTATCCATACAGAATTGACAGTTGCTCGCGGCAAAAAGGAGGATAAAAGCGGATCTACTTCCACCTTAGTTCTCTTGGCTTGACAGCAACGAGACGCCAGAATGCTTCTTCATTATACCTGCGTTCTGTGAGGGGGGCTACCATAGGGCTGGGAGAGGGGGGGTGCTGAGATGCACGACATCTGTGAGGTTTTTATTACCCATCCCTTTCAGAAGGTAATCCTGCAGTCGGAGGGGCCCGGTTCACCCGGAGATTTAACAGTAGTCGACATGACCTCAAAGTCACATTTAGCTAGAGATAGTCTGTTTTATCTGTGTCCGTGGAGCTGGGTGTGTTTATGTGTGAAGGAGAGGACAGATGATTGAGCAGAGTGCCTCTGTACACTCCCTGTCAATCTTACAAATTGATGTGATTGGCCCTAATGGAGGATCCTAGGACCGTAATTCAACCACGGCTGCTACATGGACACTAAAAGTATGTGGGCAGACTGCAGAGAGTATAAAGTGAGTAGGATGCAGCAGAGTGAGCAGCAGTAGGGAGAGCAAAATGGTGGACCCTAGAGTGAGTGGGCAAAGAACGATGACATAGAAATTGTATTGAAGGAAAATGTAGCAGATTGCCAGATCTATCATTTCCTGCAAGAATGTGAGGATATCGTGGCAGAAATTTCTTACGATGAAATTTCTTACGATTTCAGAATGTATTAAACCCAAAGACTTCATCCCATTCATGCTAAATAAGCGGCTTCCGATAAGCACTATAGTTTAAAGGAGCTCAAACACATTTTGAACACATTAAGAAACCGAACAGAACTAAACCTTTTCATGCTGTCATAAGTAGTTCCACTGCTGCAGCAGGGGCTTTACAGAGAGAAAGTGAGGGTTAATTCAGTACAGTAGAGTAGAGTGTGCTCAGACTGGAGACCACTCTGACCCTGTAATCTAGTGAGCTGGTGTCCTCAAATCCCCAGCAGAGGAGTTTACCTACCAGAGGGTCCGTGTGCAAATTAGTAACATAAATAGGTCATACTTAAATGGAGAAACAGGCAACGGTGCATTGTAATAGATACATTACTAAAATACATGCAGTAAGCCTATTGATGGTATACATCAATGTTAATAGAATACCATGGGCCTTATTCCCTTAGTGGACATCTTGGTTCTATCTTTGTTCTAAACGTTTCTGAACGTTTAAAATCAAGATGGCCGCTTGTTGAATAAGGCCTATGCCACCCACTTTGCCACTGACTAACACCTGCCTTACACCCCACCTGGCGGTGGGTGTCTTTGACGATGTTTTGGAAGACCATAGTGGAAGCTACTGGGTGGTACCAGAGGTGACAGCAGGTTGCGGGGGGCATCGTAACTGTATCCTTTTGACAGGGTGTTCAAAGGGGACGTTTTATACCATCTTCCCTGCTACCTTCTGTTTTGAAGACAGGCACACAAACACATAGACACACGGTCACAAACATTCTCAAGGGGGTGCCTGGCCTTCCGTGCCTGAACCAATGTTGTTCACACTTTGCGACAGGCCACCATAAAACCAAGGGTGGTGGGACTAAACAAATCAACGTCTGTCAGGCAGCCAGTCGCCGACCCCCCTCCCAGTCCCATCATCCTGGTGGGGGGAGGATAGCGAGAGAAGGGCAGACAGAAAGGGGTCTTTGGAAGGAAAGGTGAAAGGTCAAGGCCCTGGTGTGCATTCTAATCACGTTGCAGGGGTGTGCCAGTGGCTGCCTGTATTCATCAGGAATAAACCACACCCGGGGTTAGCTGAGACGCCTAACCCTGGCCAGGAAAGAGACACTCCTCCATCTGCTGCTTCTTTGTTGTGTCAAGGGCAAGAGTGAGGTCATTTAAGTTGAATTCTTTTTTTTATTATTTTGCTCAACGAAGAGCCATTTCTTAAATGTGACTTTATTTTTTATCTTCTCTGGTTTCTAAAAATGGAAAACATTGAAAGACTTGCCTGGGTAATAAAAGGTTAATACAAATGTTAAGAAATGTTATGAATTTGCTCACAAGATGACAATGAAGCCATAACATCCAACACTGCTCTTTCCCAATCACCAGACCCACAAATTGATTATTCCGTTTCGTCCAAGATAAGAATTCTCATTTTCAAGTCATCAGCATCCAGTCAATATCCAGCTGGTTCGAGTGATATCCAATTCCTCCATAAAATAATTGTTCCTTTCTATTGGGGCTGTCTAGGGAACACCGGCTATTTGATATGACCCCAGTGTACGGGCTTAGGGGAAGGCCTGATCTCTGTGCTAAGCACATGCATTATTCAGTAATGAATCAACGTCAAGGCTTTCATGCAGGCAGCAAACACCCGCACTCATTCCAAATGTGGGAACGCTGCTGAATATTAATGCCGCATCAAACATCATCTGGGCCCAGCTCTGCACTTTTTTTTTTTTTTTACCAATAATTGCTCCCAGCTAACAAGGAAACATGAATTCCTGGTCCTCTGGGATATGAAACAAAACTGCCGAAGAGTGATCAGATTGTCACTTTCGTTGTAGACAAGTCGCTTGAGTAAAGTGGGGTGGAGCGTGGTGACAACAAGGTGTGTTACATGGCTTCATGAAGAGACAAGAACACACACACATACTCACGCACACGCACAGTGTGAATTCATTTAGATGAAAGGAGTGGAAACCATACACCTCCTTTGGTCAGTGTCTCTTCATTTCAAAGTGTTGTTTCTGAGCCACGCTCCCAGCTGCTGGCTGGGGCTTTCAGGATTAGCTTTGGCCCGTCACTGGGAGGGCCCCGGAAAGGTGTTAGAGTTGTAAGAGCAACTGTAGAGGAAGTAGCAAAGATGGCGTGTGGCTCACTATCGCTTGTAATTTTATATCACACGTATCTGGCTGTGCTTTAGAACTAGCAAATGGACTTGTCTCAAACACTCATACGATTGTGGTTTTATGTTAAAGGGGTTATTATTTAATTTGTACATAACACCTTCATGTACCAATTAATTTTATATACTCAACCGACCGATTCCACGTTCTGTCACATTGGCAGACTCCACTGTTAAGAGTCCCAGTCAGTCATCATCTCTCACCATTAGTGTCAATAATGTCGGTATGGCAATCAAAGCTGGCAGCAAATCAAGCTGGTGGCCAATTGCCCACCAAGACACTTGGCGCCTCTAGACACACACACGCTCTGTCTCCGTATGTGTCTCTGTGTGTGTGTGTGTGTGTGTGTGTGTCTCTCTCTCTCTTTCAACACCTTACGCACAGAAAGGCACACTGCATTTGACAGAGCAGACCAGATGGGATTTGGTGGACATCCTCGGCCATGAAGATTTACATGTTTAAGACCACACACGCATATTGATCTGAATGCATCCAATCAATCACTGTCGCCTCACCGCAGCACTCACTCGGACATGATTGAAAAGCCTCAACCTCTGACGGCTTCCTTCTCCCCTCCCTCCCCCTCCTCCCTCCAGAGCTACCAAGGGGATGAGCTGGAGAGGGTCCGGCTGCGGGATGACGTCAAGGAGTACAAGTTCCGGGAGGCGCGGCTGCTGCAGGACTACACGGAGCTGGAGGAGGAGAACATCTCCCTGCAGAAGCAGGTGTCCGTGCTGAAGCAGACCCAGGTGAGCCCCAAACAGCACATGGACTGAATATGTGTATGTGTGCAGTTAGGAGGGGATGGTCCTCCAAATGGTCCTCTAGATGAACACCTGCGGGCTACAAAGGGAGAACCGCTAGAATAGATTGACATTTCCGTCAATCATTTATACCACGTTAGCACACCACAGAACATATCATTTTCTCTTTTTTCTGTTTAATTAGAGCGTGCTTTTATTTAATTGGCATACAAGGGGACACACGTATGCACAGCGGGTCGCATCAGAGAGGTGTGAGCACAGCTACATTTAGATTTCTTTGTCTGATTAAACACTATTGCAGCCATTTTTGTCTTTTTGTTTCCCGGCCTCTAAGGCCAAGGCTCTGGTTTAATGTGATCCTCCCTACATTCAACACACCCTCAATGGTTGAAAAGACACATAACCGGGTGGTTTAATTCAAAGGGATGGGTGGATTAAAATAAACAGAATCCTCTATAGCTAGAGCACACACACCCTGAATACCCATTAAGAGTATTTTCATTTGGGGCCGGCTTTATTTTGAAGCTGATAATTCTCTCCATATGACCTTGCCACTGTTGACTCTATTATGATATGAACTCCCATATGGTTTTGATATCAATCATACGAGTATGGTGCGATTTTAACTATTTCACAATCGGAACGAATTGGATTAAATTGTGATGAATGAACCTACCCCCCCCCCATGTTATCCGGCTACATGTGACGGGGGCTGTGTTCCCTGCACCACCCTCCAAACCTTAAACCCCCCCTTGTTCTCCCCCAGGTGGAGTTCGAGGGCCTGAAGCACGAGATCCGGCGTCTGGAGGAGGACACTCAGTTCCTGAACAGCCAGCTGGAGGACGCGGTGCGCCTGAAGGAGATCGCCGAGCGGCAGCTGGGGGAGGCCCTGGAGACCATCAAGACGGAGCGCGAGCTCAAGGCCTCCCTGAGGAAGGAGCTGTCCCACTACATGACCATCGGGGACTCTCTCTACCACAGGTAAGACACCTGGCGGGGGGGGAAGTGGGTCAATGATGGGCTCATGTCTGTCTCTGTCTGTCTCTCTCTTTATGTCTGACTCTCTCTCTCTAGGTCTGTCTCTGTCTCTCTCTCGCTCTCTCTGTATCTCTGTCTCTGTATCTCTGTCTTTCTCTCTCTGTCTCTGTATCCGTCTCTCTCTGTGTGTGTGTGTGTGTGTGTGTGTGTGTGTGTGTGTGTGTGTGTGTGTGTGTGTGTGTGTGTGTGTGGTGTGTTGTGTGTGTGTGTGTGTGTGTGTGTGTGTGTGTGTGTGTGTGTGTGTGTACAAGGAACACCAACCTCTCCTCTTCATAAGGAACAAGCACATTGATCAACATCTCCTCCTTCCGCCCCACAGCCCGCTCAGCATCTCCCTGGACGGCCTGAAGTTCAGCGACGACTCCGGCATCGAGCCCAACAACGACGACGCCCTCAGCGCCTACGAGAACGGCTTCAGCAAGCTGGCCCAGGCCATCGCCGAGGACAACCGCGACTCTGCGCCCAACAAGGAGGACCTGTTCCGCCCGGCGCCGAGCCTGGTGGACGACCTGCTGAGCGAACTCAACATCTTCGAGATCCAGAAGCTCAAACAGCAGCTGCTGCAGGTGGGGGTTCCACCGCACACAAAGTAGAAGTAGAAGTGCAACATAATGTCTATTGAGGCGTTGTGTGAATGTCGTCTTATATTATGGTACAATGGATCCATTTGCTATATCTTCCTTTAGAACATCCCTTCAATGTGAAGAGATTGTCCTGCATAAAGAGCCCCAGTTCCCACCTCCATCCCCCTCTCCTAATTTATCTGCAGCCCTTGCACAATCGTCAGCAAGCGCTGTTCCAGTACTGCTGCCTCAGTTTAAGCAGAGGACAGTGGAAAGTGTCCTTCGGCTGACGACACGGTGTTGGGAGAGGTGTGAGGGATTCAGCGGAGCACATCAGCTTGATCCATGGCAGGGATAAATATCCTGATAGAGCAATGTTAATCCCCCCCCCCCCCATCGGGAGCAGTACTAGTCTGCGACAGCCAGCCGGCAGGAGGTGGCTACGGGTGGATCTACCATCTGCCTGCACCTCAACCCCCCGCGTCTCGTTGATGGTCCCCATGGTTACGAGCGTGGAACCTGGTTACCTATGGAGATGCGGCCGCTTTTGGGGCCTCCAGGGTTCAATCTTGAGATGCATCTTGAAAGGGGAACCCGGGTGTCAGGTTAATAAGAGAAGCCCCAAGGTTTCCTTGGCGATGCCCTGGTATGTACACTATTTTAATCCAGAGGCCCTTGTTGGGTTCTAAACCAGCGTCAAGTGTCCCGCCACTCGGTCGGGTCACTCCACACATCACAGGCAGGAACAGAGGGAGTGCATCGCCATTACTGGGCTCTGCTCTGTGGGGCTCCCCTCCACCCTCCTCTCTCGGTCCAGTGGGAGCTGGCCCATCAATCCTATCAATCGACAGTACTTACTTATCGGTGTGTCGCTATTTCTCCATAGTCTGCAGCTGGATCTAAAATGGCTGCTGAGAGACTAGAATGAAGAGTTGTGCGTGCGAGATGGTTGTGATTGGAAGCGTAGTCCTCCGGTGGCCTACAGGCCTTCTTAGGCGATGTAGGTCATGTTAGGTCGCATTAGGACATGTACATTATAGCAAGTCCTTGATGTCTTAGCAATTCATTTACATGTTCACATTATCATGTTGGGGATTCTTGATTTGAATAGGACTGCTGCTTTTGAGATCTTATGATGAACAGCAGAATTTAGCCTAAAATAGTAACTAGTATTATATCTATGTGAACATTTCTTATAGCTTAACATTGAGACTGTCTCCTGTAAAACCTAGATTAGGAAGATGGGTTCTAATGTAGATGTAGTTATTGCGTGTCAAGAGCTCATCTTTAGACCATCTGCCCCATTTTTATCTAGTTGTCCAAATATAATGTGAACAAATATGCTGTACATTGCACAAGGGTGGGGCCATCCTAGCTAGCCTTGTTTTATTAACATGCGCACACACACTAGCACACATGCTGAAATAGCTCAGTGCTTCACCAGCATGCATTGCTTTGTGTATGTTTGAATGTAAGGAGACCCAGTGCACTCACTGCCGGCCCTGACTTGAGCCCAGTCCAGTTGCTCCTTAAGGTCACCCTGACGCTGATGCCCATCCCCGCTGGACCAGAGGGAGCTGGCGGAGTCTCACATTATCTGGCAATGCAAGCCACATAGCCAGGGTAGAGTTACCACATAACAGACAATCCGTCGATGTGATGGATCTATTACGCTGGACCCGAGAGAGGAGTCGCTCATATCATCCACGTCCTTAGAACCACCTTCCAACAAATCCATTTGTGAAATGACCCGAATGGGACTCCAGATGAGAAAGGGGGTACTCGAAAAACAAAACGGAACATAAACATCCCATAATAATAATCTCCCTCCCTCGGGCCCCCAGATGGAGCGCGAGAAGGTGAACCTGCTGGGCAACCTGCAGGACTCCCAGAAGCAGCTGGAGCAGGCCAACGGGGCCCTGTCAGAGCACCAGGAGAAGGTGGGCCGCCTCACGGAGAACCTGGCCGCCATGCGCAAGCTCCAGGCCAGCAAGGAGCGGCAGTCGGCCCTGGACAACGAGAAGGAGCGTGACAGCAACGAGGACGGAGACTACTACGAGGTGGACATCAACGGGCCCGAGATCCTGGAGTGCAAGTACAAGGTGAGTGTGACGAGGCAAAACAACTGGCAAAAGTACAAAGGTATTGATACCAGATATAGGTGCTGCAGTGACAAGACCGTAAGTGCTACCCGTTGAGTGATATTTCTCCACCAATGAGTAGTGCTAGCTATGCACTGTATGCACTGTTTTCGAAAAAACACACAACTGTTCCTTCCCGAAAGAGCCAATCTAAGTGGGATTGATGATGGACTGATGGAGTGCTCTCTGCCTGCGTCAGGTTGCTCTGTCGGAGGCCGGGGAGCTGAAGGAGGAGCTGAAGACTCTGAAGGCCGAGTACCAGGCCTGCCAGTCCCGCTACGAGGAGGACCGCAGCCGCCTGGAGAGCGACGTCACCACGCTGGGCGGGAAGCTGGCCTCCCTGGAGAAGATAAGCCTGGTGGACCGGCAGGAGAAGAACAGGCTGGAGAAGGAGCTGCGCACGGTGAGGCACCGGCAGGAGGCATTAGGCACGAGGAGAGGATATTGACTGGCTTACATAAGACGATCTTACAAAGGGTTGGGAATCAATGGAGATGTTAGCGTGAGGCTATCCCTAACCTTTAGCGTAATCTTGGCGTGACTTCGGGTTTAGCCAGGTCTTCGCTCGTTAAAGACAGCTTAATCAAGGTGTGTGTGTGTGTGTGTGTGTGTGTGTGTGTGTGTGTGTGTGTGTGTGTGTGTGTGTGTGTGTGTGTGTGTGTGTGTGTGTGTGTGTGTGTGTGTGTGTGTGTGTGTGTGTGTGTGTGTGTGTGTGTTTGTGTGCGCGTGTTAAGGTGAGCGACGTGGCCGGCGAATCCCAGGGCAGCCTGAGCGTGGCCCAGGACGAGCTGGTCACCTTCAGCGAGGAGCTGGCCACCCTCTACAACCACGTGTGCATGTGCAACAACGAGACGCCCAACCGCGTCATGCTGGACTTCTACAAGCAGGGCAAGGGCGGCCGCAGCAGCCCCGAGGGTCGCGGCCGCCGCTCGCCCATCCTGCTCACCAAGGGCCTGTTCCCCGCCGACCTCGGGGACTCCCCGCCCCCCCTGCCCTCCCCGCCGGCGTCGGACTCCCGGCGCGAGCCCATGAACGTCTACAACCTGGTGGCCATCATCCGCGACCAGATCAAGCACCTGCAGATGGCGGTGGACCGCACCACGGAGCTGTCCCGGCAGCGCGTGGCCTCCCTGGAGCTGGGCACCGTGGCCGACAAGGACAAGGAGGCCTGCATGGGGGAGATCCTGAAGCTCAAGTCCCTGCTGAGCACCAAGAGGGAGCAGATCGCCACGCTGCGCACAGTGCTGAAGGCCAACAAGCAGGTCCGTCTGTTTCAGAGTCCTCCACGGTTAGACGGCGTTCTGGCTGTAGTTGGTGGCGATGAAGGGACCTTTGGTTTATTCTAGTATGGTGGGTTCAGCTGTCCCGTCACATGCCCTGCTGCTGAGATCTATGATAAACAGTTGTGGCTGGCCGTGTGGCGTCAGCTGGCCAGTGTGTTTAGTTATACAGACCCAGAGGAGTAGTATAACACAGAATTAGAACTCGTGCCCAGTTGCTGTTGTGGCTATAAGATTAAAGATTATAAAGATTCTGTTGTGCGGCGTCTCGGTGCCTGACCCAGTCTGGATAAACAGAGCCATGAAACCCATGAATTAAAACTAAAGCGTTGCTACCTGTTGTTCATTTTAATACTTTACTCGACCACATAACATTTCTAGTTTGTTTACAGGTCACAGGGGCAATGTTAACCAAATGTGTGTGACCTAGAGAGGACAATGTAGCTCATGTGGCCCACGTTACGGACAATTCGATTTTCATTCGGCCATCAGTCAACCCTGTTCTCCCCTTGCAATGCTCTAAACCCCCCGTCTTCCTCCCAGACGCAGAGGTGGCTCTGGCAACCTGAAGAGCAAGTATGAGAACGAGAAGGCCATGGTGACGGAGACGGTGATGAAGCTGAGGAACGAGCTGAAGACCCTCAAAGAGGACGCCGCCACCTTCTCCTCTTCAGAGCCATGTTTCGCCACACGGTAAGACCCTCGCCTGTCCACCAACGCCCGCATGACCCTGGTCCTCACTCACTGCCTCAGTAGGGTACGGTATGGGACACCATACAGTAAAGCACCCACCCTTGTTTTAGCATTCCCATTTTACGACGGTGACAAACAAAAGAAAATATCTTATCTTTGTGCATTGTGGGGCAATTGGTTGCGTCTCCCTTTGCATGAAAATGCATTGGGTCCAACCTAAATCCTTGATTTCATCACATACTCAATGTTCAGACGAATCAGATTGCTGGGTCGGAATTATTTGTGGTATAATGCTTCGGCTTTCTCGCCGAAGCAAAATATTCCAGTGATCAGCAGCACCTCACTCCACCCGTTGGTGCACGTTACTTTTGCAGTTTTGTTAAGTCGATCATAACATGCCGTCCAAAGCCCACATCGATGTCCACACCCGTTGATCTCAGAGCAGCTGCCATAAGAGACACCTGAAACCTGTGTGTGATTTTAAGAGCCAAGTGTGTGTCTGGGCTCCCCAGAGCCTGAGGGCGTGCTGCGCGTGATCCCAGGGAGTCAACATTAGACCACAATAACACTGGTGTGTTAATGCCGTGGTGGCACCATCTGGCACCATCAGGCACCCTATAGGACACGATGACAATCCAGAACAACAACTGGGTCATCTATGTTTATCAGATCCTCACCATATGCTATGCATATTCTTGTAGAGTATGGATGGGGGGTTAGGTGATTTCCGCTTGTGTGCAATACGTAGTGTGTCATGGAGTGGTGACATTTTTTCGTGGTCCCATTTTGGGGTTTGGAGGCGCAGACTCTGACTTCTGCAAACATATTGTGCGCAGGTGTGTGTTGTGTGGTGTGTGTGTGTGTGTGTGTGTGTGTGTTGTGTGTGTGTGTGTGTGTGTGTGTGTGTGTGTGTGTGTGTGTGTGTGTGTGTGGAGGTCAGAGCGAGGTGCTGCTCACCCCCGTCATTAAGAGCTTCCTGATTTCCTATAAGAAGCAGGCCAAAGGTTTTGTTTTGTAATCCCTACCTCAGATTGCCAACACACAGGGTTTTGGAGTGTGTGTGTGTGTGGGGGGGGGGGTATTGTTGTGACAATAACAACAAACACATGTAAGGCTTAAAGCTCATCACGCAAACAACACACAAGTCCAAAACATAGTTTCCTCCATGTTTCTTCATACCCAGTGTTTTCTGTAGGGTCACTGCCCACTGCTGCGTTCAAAGGCCTTTCTGGTCCGTGGTAGGGATGGGCACGAGTAGTAAATTCCAAACTCGAGTGATCGATGGAATTCCTCGAGGATCAATCGAGTACTCGTTTATCTATTTTTTTTTTTTTTTAACCCTAACGCTAACGGCAATATTACCAACCCAACATGTAGCCTGATGCTTATTCTCAATCAGTCAGAGTCAGAGTTATCAGAGACTATTCATTATTTATTAATATAACCTATTATTAATTATTACATTACATATTATTAACGTTCAAAAGTAAACACATCCTTAACAATAACAAATAAATATGCCTCGAACAAAGGCCAGTAACAATCACCGAACAAAGGCTGTAACAGTTTAAAAAAAAGAACGAAAACATTAGGGCCTATGCGAAAACCGAAATCAATTTCTTTGTGAGGAAAAACCAGGCATATCGACGTGTCTGGAGAGACGAGACGAGAGCGCATTCTATTAACTATCAGTCCCGCGGCGGAGAACACTCGCTCCGCTGCCACGGAGTGTGTGCGGGGATAACCAGTGTGCTGCTTTGCCAGAACGCTCAGTTTTTTGTACCGATCCCCGTTTGACTTCCACCACTCCATGGGGTTTTGATGTGGAGCGATGCATGGCTCATTGAAATACGCTTCTAGCTCGTTGACATCGCTAGTATTTACGTGTAGTCCTCCGCGACGGGGTGTCTCAGTGCCTCTGAAGGGTGCTGTTCGACGCTGCATGCTTTGTGCTTCCACTACTTTCTCCCCATGTCATCTTGGGCCTTGCAATGTAACCCCGTCATGCAGTTCCGACAGCTTCTCTTGGGTGCGGAGGCGAAGTGCTGGATCCAAAAACCGAAGGTGTTTGTGTCTCGGGTCAAGCGCAGAAGCAAGGATTGCTGCGCGCACACACACACACACACACACACACACACACACACACACACACACACACACACACACACACACACACACACACACACACACACACACACACACACACACACACACACACACACACACACACACACACACACAATTAATAAATGTAAATTTGTTTTAGTGGCAAAAAACATAACTAGTTAAAGAGCAAAGCAATATTAATAAAAAGCCAGCGGCTTAATTAATTACCTTGGCTGATATTTTCTTCAAGCGGCCTTTACACGTGGGTTCGGGAGGGAGCCGGCGACGGTTCTCTTGAAGTCCACTACAAGCTTTTGATTCCCCTTCCATTGGCTCAAGATGCTTTTCAAGCAGGCTCTTCGCGCGACTGGAGAAACCATGGAACAGAGACACATGAAGTCTCAGTGCAGAGAGCTGCTGGTCGCACATTTGAGGGACTTCAGTGATGGCAAGATCTCTTCAATGCTCTTCCACAATTTCGTCCTTCAGCTCAAGGGTCCTCGCATCGGCCAGCTTCGTCACCGTCCTGTCCGAAAGCGCTGCGGTCACAGCCCATCTCTGCTCGTGCAGTCGCTCCATCATTTCAAAAATTTGAGTTCCATCGTGTGTCCGGCAGTATTGGATCAATTTGTGTGTTGGGAGGTTTTGTAGCGCTTGCTTTATTTTTAAAGCATTAGATGCCACTGTGCTGTTGGTGAAGTGAGAAGATCAACTTGCTGCACGCTGGCGACCACACGGTGTTGATGTTCACATTTTTTAAAAGCCGTCATTAATTGCTAATTGTAGCGTATGGGCGAAACAGGGAACTGATTCCCCACTGGAGAGCAGCTGGCTGGTTTGCCAGGACCATGTTGCGTGCATTGTTCATGCACACATGCTACAACTTTATTCCTGAACTCCCCACTCCTCAGTGACAGCTCGAAGATGATGAGCAGGCGATGTTCTCTGCTGCCTGTGTGTCTCTCATCCGAGCTACGAGTCTCCAGCACCGCTGTCTTCAGGTCCCAGTCATCTCCCACATAGTGACAGGTAACTGGTAAACGGTAGGACTCAGTTGTGAGGGAAGTCCACGCGTCTGTTGTGTATCCCCAGAGCCTGAGGGCGTGCTGCGCGTGATCCCAGGGAGTCAACATTAGACCACAATAACACTGGTGTGTTAATGCCGTGGTGGCACCATCTGGCACCATCTGGCACCCTATAGGACACGATGACAATCCAGAACAACAACTGGGTCATCTATGTTTATCAGATCCTCACCATATGCTATGCGTCTGCATATTCTTGTAGAGTATGGAGGGTTAGGTATTTCCCTTGTGTGTCAATACGTATGTGTCATGGAGTGGTGACATTTTTTCTGGTCCCATTTTGGGGTTTTGGAGGCAGACTCTGATTCTGCAAACATATTGGTGACGAGGTGTGTGTGTGTGTGTGTGTGTGTGTGTGTGTCGAACATGTGTGTGTGTGTGTGTGTGTGTGTGTGTGTGTGTGTGTGTGTGTGTGTGTTGTTGTGTGGAGGTAGCTCAATTTGGCCTGACATACATTAACATTCAACCTTATGATCTCCTAATTTAGAGAAAAAAATTTCCAGACTTCGCTTCGTTTTGTTCTAACCGCCTTCTTTTGTTTTAACGTAGCCTATTCGTTGTGCGCACGGCACGCGCCAGTGGCGCCAAACAGAAAATTGATACATTTTCAGAAATCTTTAACTCGAGTTTGTGTTTCCTCCAATCGAGTTCATTTGTAACGAGTAGTACTCGAGTAATCGATTCCTCACGCCCATCCCTAGTCCGTGGTAAACAAGGCATTGTTGATGGGCATCATGTTCTCCCTTGCCCTTCCTCTCACCCTTCATCTCACCCACCTGGCTGCCATTCAATACCTACCTTCCTCCATTTCAGGTTGAATGTGCCGAAGTCAGTCCATATTCCTGCACAGGCTCAATTAGTAACAGGAGGAGGACGCCTGCGTCAGCATATATATAAGACATTGCTTTGTGATGACAGTTTTGGTGCAGTGCAGAGAATCTAACATCCAGACATTGTGGGCGAGACGCTCAATGGAAGTGACGTGGCTAAATATAAATAGAAGTGGTGTTAAGCAGAAGGTTTATCGTTGTTTATTGTCAAACTCAGCCGCCACAGCCAGCGTTCCTTGTTATCGTTCGTAGTTTACATTCTGTGTGGAAGAGGAGCCATCTAGGATGTGTGTCTGTAGACGGCAGACACTTTACTGCTCGGCATGCAGCCCGTGTAAGGAAATGGAACGCGCTGTGTTAAAACAATGTCTTCCCCAAACGCACACGCATACACACACCATGTGTGTTTGAAGGTTATTAAAGGTCACTGCCTATTAGCCTGCCGGTGATTTAGGGAGGCTAACACGCCAGGCAGGGCTAACGCAGAGTCTGTTTATGGTGTTATTGGCATGTAAATGAGCGCCCACATGCTGCTGGGTTGGAGTGGGACCGGGAGAAGGACGAAGGCCCCTCTGAGGGGCCAGGGGACCGGCTTGGCAGAGGTTTCCCACACTCCCCGTCTCCTCTTCTGCCCCTTCATACCCCCCCCCCCCTCTTCCGCCAGGCCCCGGGACTGCTGGTATTCTGGACAAAAAGAGTGAGAGGGGGGAGGAAGGAAGGGGTGGCCATGAATTAAGATTGCAGAGATGTTGCAGACCTTGGTCAACTTCGGGAAGATCTTGTTGTTGTTTTAATCACAATGTGTAATCCACTTGGGTCAACACATAGCCATGTATGTTATCTTGAGTTAGCTCATGCTGTTGCTGTGTGGGTGTGTGTGGGAGGTTGCACAAAGGCGTGTGTTTTTCCAGCAGCAGTCTGCGCTGTACTGGTGTCATGTTCGACAGTATAATCTCGGACCCCCTTACATTCCAGCGACATGCCTCAACACGCTCCTGCTCTTTCTTCTTGGTCAGAGAGTGAACCAAATCTTGTTCCTCTAACACACACACTCGTATCTACGCCTGGTTTGTACTTTTGTTGACCACACACTCATACACATCCAACACATACACAAACAGACACAAACACACACACAAACATATTTACACACACACACACACACACACACACACACACACACACACACACACACACACACACACACACACACACACACACACACACACACACACACACACACACACACACACACACACACACACACACACACACACACACTGTTTATGATGGCCCGCCATCCATGACCAATGAGGAGCAGACAACAGTAGTGTCTGAAAAGCAGGTTTGGGGGATGGGGGTGTGTTTCATGTGTGAGGGGGTTGTGTTAGGGCAACATTTTTAGGTGTTTCACACAACCCATATTTAAGCATGTTGCTACTGCTATTTACACATGAGTATGGTAAGTGACTTATACGTGTGGTTGTTGGTGGGTATGTGTGTGTGTGTGTAGTGGTTAGTACATACACGGCTGTGTTTTAATGTAGAAAGCCTATCGCCTGACGTCAGACTAAAATGTAAACCAGCCTCGAGGGATTCAATGTTGTGAATGTGCCGTGAGAGTGTATAAAACACAACACACACCACACACACACACACACACACACACACACACACACACACCACACACACACACACACACACACACACACACACACACACACACACACACACACACACACACACACACACACACACACACACACACACACACCGTCCAGCCGGCCCTAAGAAAGGCCTCCATTGTGTTCAGCTCATTCCAACAACAGAGCCCGGATTTTCTTTCCCGGGAAAAAACTCCCAGACCCTCCCTGCGGCCCCCCCGCCGGCCGTCCCCTCCCTCATTAAGTGCTGCTGCTCCTCACAGGGAGACCCCCGCCGCCCCACACTGGGGGTAATGAAGCAGCACTGATCCTCATTGTCCAGCTGTGTGCCCCACTGGGAATCAAACCCTCGGACACAAGGCAAGGGGGCAAGGTGTGCGTTCGCCCTGGGCTAGTCTGCTGAGGTTACGAGTTCAGAGACCACCACCCACCAACCCCTCACCCCTCCCCCCCACCACATGCTCCGAACACAACAACAGTGTCAATGTTTTGCTTTGGCTGGAGCCCATTGGCCGGGGGAGGCCGGCCAATGGGCTCCAGCCAAAGCAAAACATTGAGACCTTTTGAGTTGACCAATCAAAAGTGTGGATGTGAGAATTAGAAGATAAGGGAATAAAACTGGAGAACACACAAACGCTGTGTTGCCGTTGTGAGCGGGGCATGCGAGTACATCTCAGATAGCTTCAGGCACAGTGAACCCACACAGAGTAAATATACTCTTTTACTAGCAATACCTCAGGGAGAGTGGTATTTTTTCTAAAGAAAACAAGTTAAACAGAGGCTAAATGCCATGCGCCTACAGCGTTGTATACGGCTTGTAAACAAGGTTTAGGGGCCTGCCGCTCCCTCCACTGAGGTGTGGCGGTTCTGTCTTGATGAACGCCCCTTCAAACGGTCCTGTAAGCAGCATTACTCAACGGAAGGGAGAGGAAGGGAGACAACAAGAGAGAGAGAGAGAGAGAGAAAACCCGATAACCACAGTGAGAAAGAGGGGGAGAGAGGAGGAGCTTGAGGGAGGAAGAGCGGCCAGGAAATGCAGAGAGAAAAAGACGAGGCGGAGATCGAGAGATACAGAAATGAGGAAGGTGGTTGAAAAGGAAAAAGGGAAAGCAAGAATCTGCTGGTGAGGGAGAAAAAGACCGAGCTCATGGTGATGAGCAGGAGGCATGGGGAGAGCGAGACAGATGTGCCTTCATATTCCGGTAGATGACACAGTTTATACACCTGTCAACGCTTCGAAACACACGTGTCCAACACACACTCTCACACTGAAGGGCAAAGGGGGACGAGGGTGTGATGAGGCCATAATTCATCGCTGGGAGCTTTTTTCCAAAACGGCAGAAGATGACTCTAATGGAATGGCATGCTTCAGACGGATATGGATGGTGTATCCATTACTATATAAAGGCTATCAATCTTTCTAACATATATTCCCAAAATTGGAGCTCTAGCCTTCAGTCATGGACTTTCCATTTTCCAACTCATCTTCGCTTATCGAGTCTCTCCATCGCCTCCTCCTCTTCCTCCCCGTCCTCCTGTTTGGTCTCTAGGATCCGGAGGAAGGGAATCTCCATGGAGACTCTGTAGGTTAATGTGTTCACGCTTTTGTGTCTGTGATCTATTATTAAGGGCCTCCAGGTACGCCTTCTCCTGGCATTCAGATAACCTCTAAAATGGCGTACTTTATCGTCCCACCTCATGTATGTTTCAAAACCCCATGACTTCCACCGCTAGCAGCTCCTCCAATGAGGGGGAAAATAACTTGAACAGTGTTTTAGCAGTTTGATTTCTGCATGTTGGCACGTTAATATTGTCATTGTATTGATACCAGAGATACTAACTACTGAATGGTTTGAAAAACGCTGATAACAGAAGATAATATAATGATAGGAGGTTAGGTGGGTCGTTTTTGTTTGGGTGTAATGCTCCACCTAGTGGTGGTACCGGATACTGCCCAACTAGGTGAAAGGTTGTGATACAAATGCTAGATTTTTTCATTATACTTTTCTTAATGTCACAATTTCATAAATGTATGAAATAACAAGTTGACGATTGGATTTTGTAATCTGAATTCCTAATTAGGGACTTCCGGTTTCATCTTAATTTATCATCGCTGTTCAGTTTGATTATGGAAGCTGCCACTGCCCCCTGCTGCCTGATTATAGGAAGTAAAGAAAAAACGTAAACCAACCCTTCTATTCGTTCTGCCCTCCTGCAGCTGTGACGAGTACGTCACCCAGCTGGACGCCATGCAGCGGCAGCTGTCGGCGGCCGAGGACGAGAAGAAAACCCTCAACTCCCTGCTGCGCATGGCCATCCAGCAGAAGCTGGCGCTCACGCAGCGGCTGGAGGACCTGGAGTTCGACCACGAGCAGACCCGCCGCGGCGGCCCCGCCGCCAGCCGGGCCAAGGGCCGCGGGCGGGCGGCAGCCGCCGCCGCCGCCGCCGCCACCGCCGCCGCCGCCTCTGGGGCCGCCACACTCAATCCCCCCCACGTAAGTCAGAGCCTCACCTGCGCCGGCTCTGGCCGCCCAGAGATCAGCAACGTCCTGCCCAACGGCATCATGGGAGGCCCCGTGGTCTTCTGCAGCGAGAAGTACAAGATCTACTGCGACTGAGGACTGGGAGGCCGGGTGTCTGATAGGACCTCCCTCAACGGGACCGCTGTGTACAGAGGGGGGGAGGGGGTCACCTCCCTCCCCCCTGGCTTTAGTGAATGAAAGCCCCACTCGCTTGCTTGGTCGTCCGCCCCTCTGGGTGTGTCTAGCCTCCCCGTGCTTACCGGCTGCTCGTTGCCTGTTGGTGTATCCGCTCCAGGGGGTATGCAGGTGTGTGTACAGTGTGTGTGCTAGGTGTCGGACGGGGCGGGGGCGGTACACATTTCGGCGTGTGGTATATAAGGAATGTGCCCCCCTGTGGTCGTCGTTGGGATGGTTTTTGTGGATGTTATTGGGTGTCTATACTTCGCCACCGTCCTGGTGCCCGTGCGTAGGGTGTAAAATGGTGGCCCGCTTTGTGCGTAGGTGTCTTCCGAGCCCCCTCCCTGTACCGCCGGGTCACTGTCATGCGGTCAAGGCTGTGGGTGGGGGCGGGGGATCTGTGAAGGGGGCGTCACGCTCTCGGCCGTGGATCAGAGTGTGGCGTCTTCTACCCTTGGGCTTGTCTGTTGGCGAGGGTGCTCCTTGATGAAATGACCCCCCCGTTACCTTCTCGGTGTCCTGGCCAATCCCCAGGACCCGCCTGTTGCCCCGGCAACCCACTGTCCAATCAGGTCACTGATTAATGTTTACATGAACAAAAAAGAAATAAAGGAAAAATATGCAATCTCCGACGGCAAGCCATTGCCCTGGGAGCATTCTCGACCGAAATTCAAAGTCACAAGTGGGTTAGCTGACGAATTGCTTCAGCGGACCGGATGAGAAGGAGCACCTGTGACCACATATAGTTTTTATATTTTATTTTGTAATCACGGGATTGTTTTTAATATGCTTGTACACCAATATGGTAGTGATGATGATCAGTACTAGAAATTGCATGGCTTTGCAGCTGAAATGCTCATAAGCTTTTTTTTATTTATTTTTCCAACAGTGTATCCGTGTTCAGATGTGTGATCTAAACCCATGTGCTACAGGGCTCTACATTGTAAAGAACAGACGGGTTATTCGGTTGTCGGTTGGAACCCAGGGGGCAGGCTTCTCCCTGCCTGGACTATGGCTTCTGATGAATCGGTCTCCATAGGTCCCCCAGGTTCCCTAGTCGCGATATAGACGATATCTGGATTACTGTGAAACAGATAAAACAAGTTTTTATTAAAAATACAGGTTTTTTTGTTTTGTTTTCTTTAAACAAATTTAATGAAACGCAAATCCTAAAAGAGCACAAATCCAAACGATTTTGGATCCTAAATCTGCTATCGGAAGAAAACCGACCATCGTCAGACACGAGTCAAAGTGCCTGTCGACCCGAACCACCTGAAATATATATTTATCTACATTTATGTAAAGCCCTGTCCACCTGATGATGTAATACACCGTCCCTTCTCCCTATTAGCCTTGGAAGCTGACCTTAAAGCTCTGATATCATGTGTGTATAGATGTGGCTTGGAAACACACATCCTGTGTCTCTAACCTTTGTCTTGTCACTTGTTCGCCCTCATATGACTCTTTTTACAGATTGTCAGACGCTTGTTCACCACACATCGCCACTCACCCTTTAACTAAAAAAAAGAGGGATTGTGGGGAATCTTTTATGTCAGGTAACGTCCTCACGCACTTGCATACATCTTGCTTGTGTGTGTGTGTGTGTGTGTGTGTGTGTGTGTGTGTGTGTGGTGTGTGTCATAATCTTCAGCATTGTGACCCTTGTTTGTATATATTTTCACAAAGAGGGGTCCCTTTGTTTCTGGGTGTGTGAGGATAAACCTATGTACTGTCTTAGTATCTAAAATAGCTTTAAACCCTTGCGCATATAGAAAGAACCAATACGAGTGGGGCTTGTATAGATATTTCAAAGTACTGCTTGTGCATCATAAACACATAGGCTTTATGATGCAAAAAAGCAGGGTTGATGTACGGAGATCCTGCAAGATGAATCGGTGTGCAAGATGGATCAAAGTGTGTTTGCTTTTTTCTACCTATACCGAGAACGAATAAATCCCCAATTATATTCTTGATACGACCGCGTTCAGGTTAGGATCTTGCAGGATCGCTCTGCAGTATTTCTTCCTCTCAGGGACGTAGGGAGGGAGCTTGTTTCTATTGCAGAAAACGTAAGGCGCCAACCCTGCTTAAGAGCACATCCATAGATAACAGGCTCGCAGTGTAGAGACGGACACAGCTATTGTACACATTGAAGGCTATGCTATCCTACACATGAAGGCTATGCCACCATGCAGAGTGAAAGGCTAGGGGGAAGAGAAGTTCCTCTGGAGGTCCATGTTCACTCACTCTTTTCTAATTTAATTATACATTTTAATTAACTTTTAAGAGTGACATATTGGGTTTATTTTTCTTTTGCGTAAAAATTTCTTGAAAGCGGAGAGATGAAAACTATCCCAGGAGCTCCGGGAGCAGCGAGCTAGAGAAGGAGGCTAGTGAAGAAAGCTAGCATAAGAAACGAAACATGCTAGCGCAGATAACCAGGAATCTGGTCTTGATCATGGTCATGAGTTAGCCTTGCATCAACTAATTACTTTCCAAGGGACACAGAGTCCAAATGTTACCCCTAACCGTTAGTATATGCTCTGTGGAACCACTGAGCGGTAGTTAGCCCTAACAACCCAGGATGTACTCAGATCATAACCTGTTATGGATATAGTTTCATTCAACGTCTAGCTTATCTGTCGCCATAACGACCTGCCACTTTAATATTTAAATAAGCTCCTCCTACCTCTGTGCTAACATGCTCCGCCCACTCGTCAATACCTTTTGCTGAGTTGTCGTTCTGGTACATCGTCAGATCTCTGGCTGATGTCAAATGCATGTGAAATACACAACTCACTCGTTGTTGTTATTGTTATGATTATTAACCAGCATGTCACACTGGGTGATGCCTTTCTCCTTTGCTTTGGTTGCGGGGTGATGTTTCAACTGCCCCGAAAGTGAATGAACGTTGTACTAGCGTTGTCACTGGCTTCTTAGCGGCTTCTGCTTGGCGGTCTCGCTTGTAGTCGGCCCCGCATTTTATGCATACGATAATAAGCTTTATTTTAACACTGGCTCAGGGTGTCTAACTCGGCTCATGTTTTCTGTTTGCCATGACTAACGACAAGTCACTGTGTCTTCTTTCTCGAAAGATGTGACGCGCTCCTCACTGTTAAACTACAGTTTTCACTAATGCATATAAGAGGAAGCATGCTCACCTTAATGATGTGTTGTTTCTTTCTTCATTTGTTCCAGTTATTGCAGTAGTTCTGCCCGGATGAGGAGGTACCGACACAAGGTCGATTCTCACCGCTGAATCGGTTTCGCCGAAGGTTAGCACAGCATAGATAATTTGGACTTGAGGATATCAAGGCAACACCAGCCGAAAACCAAACGATGAAAACAGTCATCCTTAAGTTAGATTTCTAATTGTATTCCCCCATTTGCTGTCTCATTTAAGCTATGCAATATGACATGGATGGGAATCAAGCTAAACTTCACTTCTTTAATTGCTGCTGCCAGAAGCCAGGATTTCTAAGTACAAGGCTCACTCTTTCCGTGGGAAATTTATGAGCGACTTCAATATTATAATTACCCCTCAATTTAAAGGCAAAGGAAAACAGGTTGTTTCTCAATGTAATGACAATTATTTTTTTCTACTCTAATGTTCTTGGATTTTAGTTTTTATTATTTGTATTATTCTGTGCACTTTCATTATATAGGAAAATGTCATGCTATTATTAACCACAGAAATACGTAGTGGAGTGGTTTGAGTTTTTTCCCATATCTACACATAGTAGGCTACTATATATAGGACCATAGGCCTATGTGACTTCTACGTTGTGATGAGCAAACGCCTCTTGCATATGGGAAGGCGCCACAAACCACGACCTACTAATTGACTTTGTCTGTGAGAATTGTAACCATCTAAAACGTTTATTTTTTTCTTGGTTATATATTTACACTGTCTGTTAGCCTTTATGTTTGTTCTACTATGATCTCTGATAGAAAAAGTCCAGGGTGATCAAATTCTGGGGTTTTTCGTGTATTTATTATTCCTAGGAATAGTTCGAAAAATTGCGCTGAAACTTGACAACGCTCTTGATTCAAAAGAAGGTGAGTTGTGTTTAAGGAAAAAAGAAAACGGTGTGACAAAAACACACTTTTTTTTCCCAGCTTCTTACCGAAGGGCGTTCCACTGAACGTGGATCACTGACCAACAGAATTCCCTACAAGTGCATCGATTAAAATTCCAAATTGGAATTGTTCCATTCTCCCTTTGCTTATCGTGCCAAATCATGGTACACCGTTTAGGTTGAACAGAATCAAGAATATGAAAAGGGACATTTTTTGTCAATGGGAAAGGCTTAGTTTGGACCACGGCTCTCGTGAGGGACGTGATACGGTTTTCTGATTTGTTTAGTTTCTTGTTTCCAACCAGTAGTGCCTTTCATTGTTTCAAGGGAGAATCTTAGACTAGGATTTTATGTTTATTTTTAAAGGGTTGGGTTCAAAGTAACTGTGAGCAGCAATAAATGCAAAGGGTCGACCCCTATCTGCAAGAACGAAAAACAGTTTAAATTGGCTCGATAAAAATAAATTAATTGTAGGGAATCATGTGGGTCAGTCGTCCACACAATACATTCAGGGGTATATTGAGAAAAAAAAAAGTTATGTTTTATTTTGATTGGTTTTCTCACACTTTGGGAACCCAAATAAATCCCAATGAACAACACCCTCCATGCATCTGATATGTATGTGTTTGGCTATTGGAAACATCTCTAACTCTAGCTATGTATGGTGAAGGTAATGTGATATCAATAGTATTGTGGAGGAAAATGTGAGAGCGCATTTTTTCATTCCGTCGTTCATTATGGTGGTGTTATTTTTTTATTATTATTGATCTTTTTTATATCATCTTTAAGCATTAATGTTTTCAGGAAACAGAAAACTAAATTAGCATCAACAAGCTTGAACCGTGCCATTATAGCCAAAGCTCGCTTGTTGAGGCGTTAAAAGTTGAAATATGGAAAAGAAACGTAAAAAGATAAAGTGCAATTCTGATACTGTTTTACATTTTGAAAGACCTCAAAGTTTTCTGTTTGCTGGAAGCACTAGCATTGTGATAATACATTAGCTGTGCAAACTTTATATTGTCATATTGTGTTCAGTATTGCTCCATAATTGAGAGTTTGATACCTTTTTATATGAAATAACGACTTCACCTGTATTTATTTGAATTGTCATGCAGTACTGTATTCTTATCAATAATGTGCGTTATGATTAGTGACATAATGATTACAGCTAAATGTCATATGCATGTTTTTTTCAGTTATGGGACCTTTACACAGAATTGTAAAACAAACGTATAACTTTGTAATGGGTGAGAAGAAAAAAACAAAAATAGAATTGAAACGGAAAAAAAGACGAGTCTTTTGTCTCGTATGTATTACTGCTGAAATACCGCTATGAAAAGTGTTGTTTGTTTTCCAGGAGAGCTATGGGCTGTGTAAGGGTAGTCATACTGGTTAAGAGTAAAAACAAGAAAAAAAAGAATAAAGGTAACTTAAAGTCCAGAGATGTGTCTTGTGTGGGTTTTGTCTTGTGTGTGTACGTATATATACATATGTACGTGTGTGTGTGTGTGTGGGTGTGTGCCGTCTTGCTGTGCTCTGAAGGGTTAACCCCACAGCTGAGTGTGCAGCAGCAGTCCCAGGCTGCGGCTCCGGCCTAGCCTCGTCCCAGAGTGTTCCCAGCTGGAGGAGCTCAGGCCTGGGAAAGGCTGGAGTGACTTCCCAGCTGTCCCAGAGACTCGGGGACGCGATCACGTTTCACACAATGCACACCCACACCCAGAGAAATAAAAAGTCCACCATCCCCTCCTACTCCCCCCTCTCTGGCCGTCTGTCTCTTTCTCTGTCTGTTCCTCTCTATTTTCTCTCCTTTCTCATATTTCAACCTTTTCCCGGCGGCCTTGCTCTACCTTGTTGTATTTCATCATCCGATGTTATTTCCCTGGTTTTTTCCAATAGTCTCTGACCTTCCCCACGCTAAATTAAAGTCGAGAAACAAACACTGACCGGACCCAACGGCCCCCGACCTGTGATACTCCTCCACTTCCTGTTGCATCCCTGGGGGGCATTTTAGCCTATAGATTAAATCTCTCTCGTTCTCTCTCTACCCCCCTCCCCCCTCTCTCTCTCCGCTTCCTCTGGAGTTGTTCAACTGGAAAATCATTGGAAGGGGCTCAATTTCGAGGAAAGGAAGCGATGATAACTTGTAACTTTAACAGTCCAATGTCCTCTGATGTCCCCATAAAATCCCAGAATCCTACAACAAAGATTTCACACTTTGCCTTCTACAATTTTCCAAATTTTACACTAGAAATAAGCCAATCTAATTTGGAACCAAACTTGCTTCGGTATCTTTTTTTTAGATTAGTTTATACATTTACTGTGTCTCTCTGTATGGTGGGAGGGAGGGAAAAGTAAGATGGAGCCTATAGTGACGTTGCAATGCAAGACGTTTCTGCCTCCAGATCATCCGGTGACAGAAACATGACCCTCTCCCAATGACTGTCATGTGGTTTGAGTCTTCACTTTGATAACTTAATAAACAGACTACGCCTGTCACCACACCAAGCATACATTTCTTAATGCCAATTATGAAAGGCAAAAAAGGGGGTTGGGGGGGGGGGGGGGGCAGTTGATGGGGGATTTGTCTATGACATCGCCACCACCGGAGACAATGCAGTCTATTGTTGGTGCTGGTCTTCCTCACGCCTCGCCTTTCTGCTGCGAGGGGAGAGGGACCCGGGTTCCGGTACTGGCCCGCCCCCTCCGTTCAGTCAGGTGCCGTGGAGACAGCAGCAGAAGGTCCCTCACTCCCTCAGCTGTCTCTACGCTTTCTTGTGCAGGATCCTGTTTCACCACATGGTGTCTCTGTAACAGACGCAACACACACAGGCTCACTTACAAGCGCACACAAGCAATCCCGCACACACATGCATACAGACTGACACGCACAAAGGAACATATGAACACACACACACACAAATCCCTGTTTGTGTCAGCAGCATTCTTATTAAGGGGGGGAAGGTTTACGGAAGGTTTTAAAAAGATTATTGTGCTGGCACCTTTTACCTCCACGGTTGGGCTTTGCTTTTTGGATGTGTGTTTGTGTGTGTGTGTGTGTGTGTCTGGATTTTGCTGCGGGTAACCAAAATGTGTGCGTTTCTAAGTGTGTTCTTGGAGGCCTTCTAAACCAAAGGTTTCTCACAAAGAGCCTTCTTTCTGCACGTCAGCCGGAGACATCATGTGACGTTCTGAATTCACGTGGACATTTGGAGAGCAAAGAACCAAGAAAGCACACAGAGTGCATCTGGTGAGGAAGAGCGGCCCCAGAAAAGAGCAAACAACACGTACAAACAACCTCAGCTGTCAGAGAGACAAACATTCCACTTCTGCTGCTGAAGTATCATCTTCAATCCCCCCCCCCCCCCCACACACACACACACACACACACACACACACCACACACACACACACACACACACACACACACACACACACACACACACACACACACACACAAAGAAAGACCAACAGATCAGACGCGCACACACACATCCATCAATCAAACCTTTATTTATTCAGGCAAAGAAAGACGTTGAGTGACATTCATTTTGCAGTGTACCCTGATGACACTGCTCGTTAAGATACAACGTAACGTCATAACGTCATAACACACATCAAAACATCCACACACACCCAAATACACAGACAGCCACTGGATACTCTATGTCCTACTTGTACGTTATCTTAAGCCAACGCTGTGAATGAAACGTGAACCATGCAGGGCGGATTAACTTCTGAATAAAAATGAGTTCCACTGAATCTCATCACTCGCGTTCAGAAACATTTCTCACTCCTGACCCGGAACTATGGGTGTGAAAATCATAATCCCCATCATCATCATCATCATCGTCTCTCCCTCCCTATAATGTATGAGTCACACTTAACGCTGGTGTGTGGCGTGCCATAGGTATCATGCTGGTGACGTTTGGCTGCATCACAGAGCACAATACACGCACAATACACACCCACACCCAATACACACGTCTGGTGCCTGCTCTACAGGCCCGGTGGTTTAATTTCACAGGAGGGCTGCGTCGTGTGCTAATGAAAGAGGAGCGAGCGGCGCGATGCGGGCGTGATTAGTCGTACGATCGGGAGGTTCACACCAGGGGGGGGGTTTAGGTGTGGAAAAGAACACTCTCACATTCAACGTTTCTTTCATCAGCATTTGCTGCCCTTCGTCGATCTCTCTTCCTTTTATTCTTTGTCTTTTCTCGTTTTTTAGGTCCCCTACTTTTCAGCTTAATTTTCTTTCTCTCTCTCTCTTTCTGTCTCTCTCCCCTCAAACTTTTTTTCCGCCTCTCCCTCCTCTCTTTCTCTCCCTCTCTCCCTCTCTCTCTCTCTCTCTCTCTCTCTCTCTCTCTCTCTCTCTCTCTCTCTCTCTCTCTCTCTCTCTCTCTCTCTCTCTCTCTCTCTCTCTCTCTCTCTCTTCTCTCTCTCTCTCTCTCTCTCTCTCTCTCTCTCTCTCTCTCTCTCTCTCCCCCTCTCTCTCTATCCATATCTCTCGCCCTCTCCCCCCTCTCTCCCTCTCTTTCCCTGCGTCCCCCTCCCTCAGTGAATGGTGTGTTGTGTAGACGTGGCTTCTGAGCCCCTAGGGACGCGGAGGAGGAGAGGATGTGTCTCAGGGGGGTTCACTCTGCGCACACCAGACACACACACACACACACACACACACACACACACACACACACACACACACACACACACACACACACACACACACACAGTCTCTCTCTCTCACACACACACACATAGACACACACACACACACACACATACACACACACACACACACACACACACACACACACACACACACACACACACACACACACACACACACACACACACACACACACACGCACACACTTCCACACACGCTCACACACACACTCACACTCATACCCACACTGCAGCAAGTACCCAGTGCTCCGGGGCTCTGAGCCTGTTTAAGACATGAGTTCAGTCATCCGCAAATCACTCGACCCCTCTGAGTCCACAGTGACATGTGCAGCACTACATCAGCTACACTCTGCACAGAAACGGCAACACAACGAAAGCAAACCTGCCTGCTTCAGAAATGCATCCTCAGAACAAATTATGGTGCAACGAATGGACAGTAGACAGACTTGCAGATTAATTGTGTGAGTGTAATATGGGAAATAAAATGTGCTTCATTATTAGCAGCGACGCCATCAGGGAAGTACAGGACAGTAGGCCTTGTACAAATTCATTTTCTTGTTAACGAGCAAAAATAGAAAATGTATTGGCCTTTTCACAATTACATTAGTAGAAATGTAAATGTCAACATTTGACATTATTATGCTACATTCAAAGAGAGAATATAGTAGGCCGACCTTTGAAACTAAAGGCTACATCAATTAACCAAATAGTTAGAACAACGACCAGTTGTAGGCTACTGTATTTTAGTATAGTAGTATTCTCAATGGCAGCCGGCCAGCCAGGGAGCTTTGTACTAAGGTCGGATTTGGTATGTGTTCATTACGGACACGAGAGAAGCGTGCAGCTACAGCCGCACACACAAAAGTGGTTAATGATGCGTGGCTGAGTTGACATGGGTTTAGAAAGAACACGAGGGAGGAGAATGATAGACCTACTACACACACACACCGCGTGCGCGCGCCCGCACCAACAGACACCCGCGCACACACACGCTCGCGCCCACGCATGCACTGGCGCACAAACACACACACACACACACACACACACACACACACACCACGCACACACACACACACACACACACACACACACACACACACACACACACACACACACACACACACACACACACACACACACACACACACACACACACACACAGACGGAGAGGGAGCCGCTATCGTGTTATAGGGTCTGTTTTGAAATTACTTGCGGGGCCCATTTTTAGCCAACTGTGTGTCTTTTGGTTCAATTATTTATTTTCGAACCAAGAATGATTTCTGGGGCAGAAGAATCGTCTCAACCTAATGAAGGCCAAAGCTGGCCCAGCCCAGTCCACTCTATCGCTGAGCAGGCAGAGCAGCATTATAATGAAGAAGCCCGTATGGGCCATGAGCAGGAAGAGTTGCAGCTACAGATAAAACAAAAGGCTACAGTAGATTGAAATCCCTTCAGTGTTGTCGTTTTTCACTTGAAGTTGTTGGCCTACATTCCTTGGAAATATATAGAGCAAACAGTGGGAGACATAAAAATGCAAATTGATAGGCCAATTCAAGTTGTACTATTTACTTTATTTGCCTCAGTGATCCTAAATGCTGTTACGCCAACGGCAACGTCTACAGTGGACATATTCGCTCCTCTCCTCTGCTTAATAATGCCGTGCTTGATGAATGGGCCAGCGTGCCCGCCCCTATCCTCGGGAGCGCGCATCTTTTTCCAGAGCTCCGAGGACCGAAGTATCGTGCCGCGCAGAGGAGACACTTCTTTTCGGGAGACGGAGGCGATGGAACTACGCGGAACAACGGCGCCCTGATTTTGTTCACAAAATATATTGTGCTCGGGTATTTAGTGGTCTGCGAAGGAAGCATGCAGAGTCCGTAGTCCGCTATCTAGACGTATCTGTGTAAAGAGCAGGGGGGCTCAGAAGTCAGGACACTCCTCCCGAGTTAACGCCGTTTATGCCGGGGCAGCGAGTTTAATCTCTGCGGGAAACGAGACAGTCCCAACAACTTTGTGCAAGATGCAGGGAGTCTCGGCTACTGGTAAGCAAAACATTTCGATTATAACCTCTAACTTGGCTGTTTGCAACTCATGGGAATTCCTTTCAGTTTGTTTATGTAAAAAAAAAAAAAAAACGGGACTTTTGCGCACAGGATGTAAATGCATTTGCCATCTGCCAGTGGGCAGTTAAGGCCTTTAGAAGCATTCATAGTAACTATATATTTTTTTGCTGTTGCTTGAAATGCTATCAGAAAGAGCAGACAATAACCAAGCTGACACGACAAGAAAAGTATTGCAATGCCAAATCTCAAAAGTAGCACCTCTGACGTCACCAACGCCTTCATACAAATCTGAGGCGTATTTCCTTGGTGTTGATATGCTCCATAAATCAGTGTGCCGAGATCAAATTATTTTTTAACAGCTGCTTTGATGAGATATGTCTGTCATCATAAAACCAGGATGCTTATTTAGTGATGGAAACTGCTGTGTGTGTGTGTGTGTGTGTGTGTGTGTGTGTGTGTGTGTGTGTGTGTGTGTGTGTGTGTGTGTGTGTGTGTGTGTGTGTGTGTGTGTGTGTGTGTGTGTGTGTTGGCTGTGTGTGTGTGTGTGTGTGTACGTTAGTGTAGAGTGTTGTTTGTGTGAATGTGTTTGTGTGTGTGTGTGTGTGTGTGTGTGTGTGTGTGTGTGTGTGTGTGTGTGTGTGTGTGTGTGTGTGTGTGTGTGTGTGTGTGAGAGAGTACTTTGTAAGTGTTTATGTGTTTGTGTGTGTGTGCAATTATGTGTGTGTCTTTGTGTGTGGATAACTTTATGTCTGTGTCTGTGTGGTTATGTGTGAGGAAGTTTGTGTTGATGTGTGGATAAGTTAGTGTGTTTGTGCGTGCTTTTTGGTAAGTTTGTGTGTGTGTGATTTTGTCAAATTGTGTGTGTGTGTGTGTATAACTTTTCGTCTGTGTGTGTGTGTGTGTGTGTGTGTGTGTGTGTGTGTGTGTGTGTGTGTGTGTGTGTGTGTGTGTGTGTGTGTGTGTGTGTGTGTGTGTGTGTGTGTGTGTCTGTTATAATGGTTACCCAGGTCCATCATGTGTGGAACATGATATGAGGGGGAAGGATGAAGGAGTGTGATACAGTTAGAGGACGACTGCTGAGCATGAAATGTGATTAGAAATCAGTAGACTGTGTCTCTGTCTCCTGTTTTTGTTCTTAGCTCAAAGTGTGCGTGCGTGTGCGTGGGGGTGTGTGTGTGTGTGTGTGTGATCGGATCAATTCATTCTCTGTCAGGCCTCTCTCTGTGTGATGCGAGGGGGGAGACATTTTGTTACCGTTACGGTGGTTTGCTCGCTCTCCTCTTTCGTTATTCCACACATTCCTTCCGGAGCGTTTTCTTAGAGGACACGACCCTCTTTCCGGCGCGCGACCCAGCCAGTGGTTGGTTGGCGGGACCATAGAGCAGCATAAGCACGCGGCAGACAGACACGTCCCTGACGTGGACAATAGGAACCGATTTACTGCTGACACGGAGACAAAGGAGAGGGGGGGGAGGGGAGATATAAATATATTTGGGGGTGAAGTGCTGAAGGGATGATATTTGATGTTGAGGTGAGCAGCGAGCGGGCGGGTGAGAGAGAGAGAGAGAGAGAGAGAGAGAGAGAGAGAGAGAGAGAGAGAGAGAGAGAGAGAGAGAGAGAGAGAGAGAGAGAGAGAGAGAGAGAGAGAGAGAGAGAGAGAGAGAGAGAGAGAGAGAGAGAGAGAGAGAGAGAGAGAGAATGTTTGTTGGAGGGGCTCAAAGGGACGAATCGATCTGCCGTCCTGCAGGATGATTTTCTTTTTCCGGCACTCTGGCAGTCACCCGTTTTCTATGTCTCTCTGTCTCTCTCTCTCTCTCTCTCTCTCTCTCTCTCTCTCTCTCTCTCTCTCTCTCTCTCTCTCTCTCTCTCTCTCTCTCTCTCTCTCTCTCTCTCTCTCTCTCTCTCTCTCTCTCTCTCTATGTCTCTCTCTGTCTCTCTCACACACACACACACACGATACACACTCTCGTTCATTGCCAAGACCTTGGGTTTTGTGTTTTCTTTCCCATTTTCTCTCCCCCATCCTTTCCCTCACTGTCCCAAATCAATCTCGGCCCCCTCATATCTCTCTCTCTCTCTCTCTCTCTCTCTCTCTCTCTCTCTCTCTCTCTCTCTCTCTCTCTCTCTCTCT
>OLKM01001806.1:82500-104156 GCA_900291075.1 Melanogrammus aeglefinus | reverse complement strand
ACATCACACAGAGACACAAGATCGCACAGCACGCCTTCATATCAAAAGGAAAACAATTTTACATGCTGATCTACCTGACAGATTTGAAATGGCAGGTAAAGCCATTGTTGTGTTTGTGTTCTGAAACAGGAATATATATCTGCTGAACAATTCATTGTTGTAACTGCATCACATCGAGGACCCTTCTGTATTGTGGGGCTCCACTAGTCGTCCAGTCATGGCCGCGTGTTAAGGCAGTGCCAGCGATCACTCCGGCCAGGAACCCTACTGTTCAGGCTGTTAGACTTCCCAAGCCTGTCAGCCTGTGGATTTCCAGCCCCATATCTCTTGCTAATTCTACCTGAGACGTCCATTGAGGGCAATAACCCTAACCTTCCCTCTCCTTGTATCCCAGACTCTTTAATAGAAAAATATCATCTGAGAATGAATGACCTAATTTTTAATTAAATACCAAATCGCAATTATGTGACCACAGTCTCGACGGGGCGCTTGGCACTTTTGGGCTGATATTGCTTTAGCTGGGGTGTCAGCGGGGTCCGACTGTGCTCAGCAACTATACACCCCTGTCTCAGCCTTCTCTTTTATATGTAATCGTTCAGAAGAGACACTTTCGTCCTATGCATCGCATCAAAGTAGATTTTTATAACATACATTACACGACAGCAGGGGAGGATATATTATTATTTATTCTTGAATATGTACATCACGCCACCGAACTGTGCCCCTCACCCTTTATTCTGCACTATTTATCAATTTTGTTACTTCATTAGATTTGTATTTTTATATTCTACATGTGTATGCACTGGGAAGGAGATGCTTTTAATCTCAATTTACTTTGTACAGTGACAATAAAAGGCATTATGTGCGTTTGTCCTTGTGCTTATGTGTTTGAATTTATGTTTATAACTTACTTTTTACTTTCATTGTATTATTTGTCATTATTGTAAGGACCCCCTCGAAAATGAGATGATACATCTCAAGGGGCTATCCTTGAAATAAAGAAATAAAAAAAAATAAAAAGATTATATTCTAATGTATTCAATATCTTGCTCAAGAAGTTCCCCAGGATAGGCAGCGTCTATCAGGGGATTGAACCCAGTACCTTTTAGCTGGGAGTCAACCAACTACACCACCCTGACCTACGCCACCCTGCAGCCCTCTCTGTCCACTCTCCTCTAGACGGATATTACAGAGGTGGGAGTAAACCACCTACCCTAACCTACGCCACCCTGCAGCCCTCTCTGTCCACTCTCCTCTAGACGGATATCACAGTGGGGTAATGGTGGCGACGGAGAGAATTGACACACTTTAGATGGCTCCTTTCTCCTCAATTCTCTGCTGATCGTTTGAAATGCAATTATGCTAATCATCGCTGAGGTCATGAGTATGCACGTCCAGTGCGGCTCTCTTATTTCGCCCTGCGTCGTATCAGTTCCCTTTGAGGATAATTATTCCTAATGGCATATCATTTAAGGGGCCCTCTTTCGGAAACGGCAACAGCTTTTTTGTGTTTTATTTCATTATATGCCATTAATTTTTGGCTTTGCAGTCAGGCTCCAGATACACTGAGAAAAGGTTTAGGGGTCGTAGGTCGAGGATTGTTTGTATTGCGCTGAGTAGAAGGTGTTGTTGACGGTTGTTCCTGTCGTTTTAACCCTTTCAGGAGGGCCCTCTCGGCACTCTTTCCCCTTCATCTTGATACGAGTGGCTTGTTTGTAGTGTAGGCGAATACAAAAACTAATGAGGAATGAATTCAAAATGAATCACCCCACTACAACCGGTCGCTACCCAATCATTTTTTCTTTCAGAGTATAAACAAATTTAACTCAACCTAAGAAGAGTGGAGAGGAAACTATAATAAATGTCGGTTAAATGCACCACGTTCAACCGTCGCTTCGGTTGGCACCTGGGATTTCCCCACTTCGATCAAATTTTCCTCCGGCGGTGGCTTTAACTTCTGTATTCAAAAAATATAAAGAGCGAAATTAAAAGCCATGATAAGGCTTGGGGTTACGTTGTGTCAAATTAGGGAGGTAAACGTAGTCTTTCCTCTTAGAGAGCTGCCTTGTTTTTCCCTGACACTGCACCACAAACACGGGATAGTCTGGTACGTACACAGCCGCAGTGCTGCGGCCTGGAAGCACCACCGCCAAGGTTTGAGGCTGGCTGTAAACAAACATCACAGGATGGCAGCTGACACAGATAGCTATTGCTCACCTCCCTAACAAGTGGTTACATTAAAACAGTTTATCCTGGAGAAAGCCGTGGCTTTGTTCACAAGTCTATAACCGGGGCTTACAACGTCTTCCGAAGCTTCAATTTAATTGTTTATGAGCAACCCTCAACCCTGCGTTCTTTCGCCACAATTCTTTGGTGAAATATGCATAAAAAAAGGATCACCCCAAGTTCATGAGCGAGTAACCCCAGGGGTTGTTGTTCACGAGCTTCCGGCCAGTGCTAGCTAATAATGCCATCTGGCCGCGCAGAAACACACACAAGAGTTGCGCTTTGCTTAGAAGCCAGAGGAAAAAGAGCGCCGGCCTAGCCAAGTTGTGAGAGGTCGGGAACATTCTGAGCTCTGGCCTCGCTCTCTCGAACTTTATTATTTTTTATTTTTGGGGCTCTGGGAAAGAAGCCCAACATTATGATTCCCTGGTGGATTTTTTTTTTCTAAGTCAAGGGAAAAGGCTCTCCTCTGAACATCTGTTGGTGGAAATTCATCAGCGTGCTTTCATGAATCAAGCCGCGCCTGGTTTTAATGGGAGGCCTGTTACCAGCGTCCAGCTCTTAATCAGGGTTAGACCACATCGCTTGATTTATCGGGCTAATTTGTTGAAGCGTTCCTGCAGCTCTTTATAACCAACACTTAGGTAAAAAGAAATCACTTTAAACCAAAAATGAGTAGAGTGTTACATCTGTTGGTGGTATGTTACATCTCTAAGAGAATGGCAGTATTTTAACTTTGGGTGCTAAGCTTGGTCTGGTGCGATTAATTCCTCTCCTAACAACCTTTAAGTTATCCCAAAAACGAATACAAGCTTAAAACTACATGGATTTTCGACAACTTATCAAATTGTCAAACTCTGTCCTGGGCTCCCTCTGAACAATTAAACTACTAACAAAGATCCGAAAATGTTTATTTGGCAGGAAAGTCTAGGGGCTGTTCAACTTCTACCCAAAGGGTACCCTGTTTGACCCCCATGTCTACAATATACCCATCCCTTAAGATGTCCCTTATTGGCATATTCTTCATCGTGTTACCTATGGTCTGAAAAACGCGTCCTACTTTTTTAGTTAGTATTTGTATAGCTTTTGTATTTGTATTCATATTGTGGAGCCACTGTTTATCCAGGATATAGTTCAGGACCCTGGACAGCAGCCGCTCAGGAACAACTCCAAATATGGGCGCAGCACTATTATTGGTCATTAGTATTACGAGCAGCGTACTGGAGGAAAACCAAACATTTAGCCTTTATCACTTTTATCCAAAACAACAAAGACTCTTGAGGCATGTAATGAGCAGGTATGGAGTTATAGGGAAGGTTTCTGCCTCGCAAAATAATTTGAAAGTATATATGTAGATATAAATATAGAGATATAAATATAGATAGATAGGTGTGTGTATATATAGAGAAACAGATATACTTGTATATAGAGAAACAGATATGGTTGAATACAGAAATACATAAAGAGACATAGACGGATAGCTAAATAGATATTGAGATATAGGAAGATATAGGTATTGAGATATAGACAGATGAAGCTCTAGAGATATCTATATAAAAACTGACTTGGCCTAAGATTAAATCAGTCAAGGGTCGTGTTTTGCAGGCCACTGAACTGTGGACCATCAATATAAAAAGCCATAACATTAAGCACACGCTCACTGCAGACAGCAGTGTGGGGAATAAACCAGTGGACAACAGGGGATGTTGGCACATGACATAACAGCCTTTGATAACCGTGGAATGGTAATAACTGAGCCCTAGCGCCCTCCAGGGTGGGGGACTTTATAACTGTGTCTGACAACGTATCAGTATGATCCATAGCTATGGCTCAAACCCCCCTTTTTATAAGCGCAGAGTCCACTTAAGTTGATTTGCATTAATGTCGTCGCCACATGTCTTTTTATAGAACCCCCCCCCTGCTCTCGCTCCCGCTTGCGCTCTAGTTGGTATCTGTGACTGATATTGTTTTTGGATCTTCTCGTGGCGGGTAGGGAGACTCAATTGCCTAATGTACTGTGGAGCATGAAATGTTTTTGTAAATGTACTATTTGCTTTTGATGGGATTGCCACGGGCCTTTGTGTAGAGGCTAGCTTCCTTTTCTGTCTCTCGGCTAGCGGACTCTGCCCTCGCTGCCTGTGTTTAAAGTCACTCTGTCTTTATTAAAACAATGAGGGGAAAACTGGGAGAGTCAATGCTTTCTAATGGCAGAGTTTCTTTTCCCTCCCTTCTGCACATAACAGGTGTTTAAATGAAGTATTTTTAAATGTAATTATAAGCTCAAACACCTTGGGCAGACACAATTATATCATGCCTTAAAGTACATGGAGAGAAGAGAGCGAGGGAACTGAGGTGAGATGGAGGGAGAGGGAGAAAAAGACATGAATGTGAAGGACGGACCGTGAGAAGGAGAGGAGTGTGTTAGAAATGAGGGGTGAGAGAGGAGTGTGTGTGAGGGAGGGCGGGAGGGAGGGAGGGAGGGAGTGAGGGAGAGAGGTGTGTATGGGGAGGGAGGGAGGGGGGAGGGAGAGAGGTGTGTATGAGAGAGAGGGAGAGAGAGAGAGAGAGAGAATGAGAGAGCGCGCTACGGGGGAAAGAGAAAAGTGTGTGAGCGAGGGAAAGACAAAAGGTCGAGGAGGGAAAGAGAAGGGTGCTCAGGAACACCAGCGCTGCTGAGATATGGCGGCCATTACACGGATGGCAGCGCTGGTCGAGGACATGGTGGTCGCGCACGGTGGGACTGGACTCTCTCTCTCTCTCTCTCTCTCTCTCTCTCTCTCTCTCTCTCTCTCTCTCTCTCTCTCTCTCTCTCTCTCTCTCTCTCCTCTCTCTCTTCTCTTCTCTCTCTCTCTCTTCTCTCTCTCTCTTCTCCCCTCTCCCCTACCCACCGCTGGATGCCAGCAAAACAAAATTTAGACAAGCAGCCGCAACGCTAACTTCCCTTCGCTGCAGTGCACTGTTTTGTTTGGTATGAGCATAATAAAGTTATGAATGTATCTAGAAGACGTACGAGGCTGTCGGTTTTCAAGCATACACACAGTTATAGTTATAGTATAAGTGTTTATAACTGTGTTCATCATATAGTATTATGAGCTGTAACAAACATTTCATAACACTCTTTTGAATGTCTGCAAGAAATAATTAAGTGTCACTGCGATTTAGAGAGGAGACAAGTGATTAGTTAGTGATTGGTCTATTAGTTACGCCAGCTGGTAGCCTCCTGTCTTCCGATTGGCTCCTGAGAACCCCACCCCTTCCTGTCTCTCTGTCTAACAGACAGATCTCAACCACTCACATCCCCGCAGTATTGGTTTCCAAGCGCCCGTGTTCCCAGGATGCATTTGTGCAACATAATACCATAGTAAAGTGCTTTTAGTGTAACTGATTGGCCAACAATGTTCCGAAGGTGTGCTTAATTTGTCAACAATGGGCCACTGCTGAGTTTTTTAACGGCGACAAATCAATGTGCTACGAATCCAACAGAAAACTGTCAAATGAAATGTAAAGTAACTAGTTTCCGACCATAGTTGGTGGCTGTGGAATAAGCTGAATAAACTCCCTCCAGAATTCGGTGGCTGTCAGCAACAGGTTACATTATTTTCCAATAACGTGGATAATTCCTTGCACAACTTCTGGATTTATGAGCAGTCTGTGAATTCTCGCCCTCTCTTTCCGACTCATTCGCTTCTAGCTTTGTCTATGTCGCCCCCCCTCTCTTCCATGCCTTCGATCTCGCTCTCCTTATTTCCTTATTTTGCTCGTGTTCTCTCTCCATCTCTCTCAGGGTCGCCGCCACTCAATCTGTCTCTCTCTTTCCATTTCCCTCTCTCTCCAGGTCTTTCTCCCACACTATCTTCTTCTCTCTCTCTCTCTCTCTCCCTCTCCCTCTCCCTCTCCCCCCAGATGAGGTACATCACAAAAGTTAAATAACAGAGTTACTCACATCATTAGGAAGTTGGTTCTCGAGGGCACCATAGAGCTGGGAAATGGAAAACATAACGATTTCTTCACCAAATGTCCAGGTATAATCGTTATTCTTGTCTGGTTCATGGGAATTTGCTTTGTTCTTCACACAATAGACGAGTTTAATAAATCATCATACATATAAACCATGATGGATACAGAGAGAGACAGACGTATAGAAACACTAGCTAGATAGGATGGATGGATGGATGGATAGATAAATGCTTCCGCTCCATATAATTATATCATCTGTCTGCATTACACAGTGTCATATTGAACACTTTCATCTTCCACTCACACTGCAGTTGTTATAAATGACTGTAGAAATCAGCCCAAGCCTGCTGAAGCATCGCAAACGATGTCTGTAGGCGACTCATGTGATTATAATAAATTCAGCATTAAAACTCTCAGGAGAGTTCGGTCGGTTCCCGATAAATAAAATGACTGTCCAGATGGGATTGTGTTTAGTGGGCTGTTGGGCTCGTGAAAGCACATTCAGTACTCATCCTCAAACGTACAGATGTCTCCGCCTTTAATGGACAGGGCTGTGCGTTTCCATCAAAAAAAATTAAATAGTAATGCATTCGTTGGAACGAAATGCTGAGCAGGAACGAAAAGACATCAAAAATGTCACACACGTCCTTTCTTGCTTGCCTTCTCTTCTTCCCCCTGCCTCATTTCCCCCACACACCACAAAGGACTGTTGATTCTGGAGGACTTCCAATTGGTTCCACACATTTAGATGGACGCCCAGGGAACCAGCTGTGTCTCTGACCTACAGGGGCCGGGCGGCCAATCACCTTGTAAGAAGCCCGCTGCCTCGTCCAATGGCAGGGAAGCCCGAAAGGCGCAGCAGTTGAAAGACATGGCAGACATGAAGGGGGCCAGCCATGTGGGAGAGGGGACAGCGTGGAAAGAGAAAGCAGAATGGGAAGGTGCCTTGTTGTCTTCGTTTTCTGCTGCTGAATGCTAAAAAATACATAGCCCCTGGAAGGCTCACAGACTGTTCAATAATCTGCCCCTGGCCTGCCACACACTCTGTGTGAACTCTATCCATCCTGGCTATGGTGGCTGCTGATCAGTTGGTTCGGTAATGTCACACGTTGTTCAGTATCGACCACACAAATGTTGAAACTCAAGTACGAAAAGATTCCCGTCACGTTATCTTCATCAATAATTACGTTTTGGGCAAATTGGGTTTTCTTCAGATCAACATTCGTTATGTGTATTGAACTTCATTTACCAACCTCCACCAAGACTTCAATCGACATTCTGTCTTCAGTTTTATTCAAAGGACACCCCATCCCAGAGAGAAATGGTTTGTCCTGAACCGTCCATCTCGCTGTATGGTTTCCGCTTTGTCAAGACAGCCCTCCACTACCAGAGAAGGGATTTTGTTATTTTTTTCTCTTTGTTCCCTGAGGGTTTTATTTTCTTGCCCCCTGCCCTTGTTTTATTATAAGCAGTTCAGTACAAAGCCGGTGGGTGCACTCTGCTCTCATCAACACCAGTTGGAAGTGGTGTTTGTGTGTGTGTGTGTGTGTGTGTGTGTGTGTGTGTGTGTGTGTGTGTGTGTGTGTGCGTGTGCGTGTGCGCGTGTGAACTCTCCAAAAAAAAGAGAGAAAATTGCCCTTGAAACATGTAACATGTTACGGTGGCTTCAGGTCGAATCTGACACGTGTCTCCTGGGGTGAGAGCCAGAGTACTGACGTTAATAATGTATCTGCCAATCACGCCACCCCCGCCCACCCAAAACCTCCCCAGGGGGCCCCCAGAGATGAAAAGAGGGGTCATTAGGATGGGCCCGGACTAAACGAAGGAGAGAACTGTTTTGTTCTTCACATGGACAATATCTGTCGTAAGTGTGGATCCAGGACGCAGACGGGCACCAGTTTAGTTTTATCTTACTAATTAGTTACTAACAGTATTTTGTCACCAATTACCATGAGCAGGAAGTGTCCTTCCATATGAAAATATAATGCTCCCCAAAAAATGATATTCGTCTATAAAAGCACGTTGTTTTATGTTCGCTTAGCGTTAAAGCATTTAACAACAGCTTTGTCTATAAATGCTCAGTATTCATCATTTCTAGGCGACGGAGGAAGGCCCACAAGAGCAACTGTTAAAAAACGGGCAAGCCCTGCTCTGATTGGTGGTGATGGGTAAAGTGGGCGTGGCCAGCGCGGCTCCGGTTGACCGTGTTTCTCGGCTATATTAAGAGCCGCCGTAATGTGCTCCGGTGACGGGGACCTGGCAATAAAACCAGGCTAGCTTCCTCCAGGGCTTCCTGTCCGCTTCGGACGGCGATAATTGAAAATAATGTAAAAATAGTTACGCGCTGCGCAGGACGGAGGCTAGCTCTCCGAGGACAAGGTCAAAGCCTGTGCCTTTTACTTTAATTTTCACATGATTAATTACACACTCAGGGTTGTCCTAGAAGCATGTTTTACAACTTATCCCTGGGATGTTCCGGGCCGTAGGACAAACCCCTCTTTTGATTGGTTGAGTTAAACCAGGAAGTGGAGTGGAATGGAGCGCAGTGAAGCTGAGGTTCACATTTAATATAAGGTTAAGATAAAAGAAAAGGCACTTTGTCAATCCCGGATGGGAAACGCGCGTGTCTCAGCAAAAGTACAGCTCCTTAGTAAAGAACTATGAAGTGATACAACATTTGAATAAGAAATAAAGGCCCATAAATACATGAAACTATACATCTATAGATCTATATGAGTAGTGAGCAAGGACAGAAGGCAACAGGGGAAATGTTCCTATATACTGTATAGACTGTATATGGCCAAACTACCATTGTTTTGTCAATCTTTGATGTGAGAGAAAGGAAAGCTCCAGAATCAACAGGCCCTGTAATCTACAAACACAAGGCAGACGGTGGACATTGGCCGCGAACGCAAGCCTGCGCCAGGGGGGGGGCATCGAAAGCTACTTTTACATTTGTCCTTTTGTGCAGGAACGCACACACAAACAAAAACACACGCGTGGGCGTACGCACACAGAAGAGTAGAGGGCAGGACAGAAGGCAACTGTTTTTCTTATATTTAAACTGTACATCGCCTTTCTCTTTTTTTTCTTCTAAATTCCGCATTCTGAACTCCTCAACAATGATTTTCCTTTTTCACTGAGGCACTGGCGAGCCAACTGTAAATGCGATGGTTTCTGGCCCTCCAGACCTCAGGGGACGGATAATGGAACGACTCGAAGCATGAAAAATCTAAATGTTCTCACCAATCGGCTGTCAGATTCCGAGTACATCACCAGTAGAGTTTTGTTGCTATGGACACAAGGGAGATGGAGCGAGAGCGAGAGAGGAGGAGGTGGGAGGGGGGGGAGAAACTGGGGAGACTAGTTTTTTTTAATCTAATATAATTGCTAGTTTTTTTGAGAGAGAGAGAGAGAGAGAGAGAGAGAGAGAGAGAGAGAGAGAGAGAGAGAGAGAGAGAGAGAGAGAGAAGAGAGAGAGAGAGAGAGAGAGAGAGAGAGAGAGAGAGAGAGAGAGAGAGAGAGAGAGAGAGAGAGAGAGAGAGAGAGAGAGAGATTGATTCAACAGCTTTCATCCGAAACCCTGCCATATCATCATCGTCATGACAGCTTCAACCTTTCAGTTCCTTGAATAATTTAGTGCAGTCAAAGTAATCCCATGGATTATCTGCGTAACTTGATTCCAATCAAGGGGTTGAATGGGATATCTCGGATTACTGGCCGTATGGAATCATCGACGTTCACGACATCACGAGTCACACAATGAGGCAAAGCCACAACGCTTGTGGTTAATTCAATCGCCATGCTTAAACAACTTCCCCTAAACATACACATGGACAATAAAGATGTGTCCTTATTTAACTACTACTAACTATAACGTATGGACATAGGAAATATGATTTGTATATAAAGGTAGATCTATATATATTTCCTTTATCCATTAAATGTGTCACTCTGATCATAGTTTACGTTGAAACAAGATGGCCAAAAATAGAAGATGCCAAACTGTAAGCCTTTATTTATTTCTGCAGGCAAACTCAGCTTGAAGGCTGCATAACAATTTCACAAATTAAAATAGTTTTCGGCTTACATCAATAATTGTGTTGATAATCCGTTCCGTGCTGCGCTGCATCTCAAGCTGCGTGCATTATGCATTGTGCACTCGGCTCTCGTGGGTGTTTAAGGGATGGGTGAACCCCTTAAAGTAAAGCCCTTTTTCGATTGGAAAACTCTTGGGTCTTACAAAGTATTTGTCATATTTTGTCTAATTTAATATCTCTGTACAAGAAGTCTGCTTCTTCCGGTTGAAAATGCTTTTTCATTGTGTTGGTTTCCTATTGGCTGTCCACCCTCGCTCATGCGCTACGCTGGCTAATGTGGGGGCCAATGTCTCTGCTTCTTCTACAACCTTTACAGCTGCCACGAAAAGTCATAGTGGGAAATTCAACTGCTATTAGGGTGCCATTTACTTACCCTTCTAAAGAGGGAAGTCAATTCCCTCACTAGTGTGAAGTGGCAGTGCACAAAGTTATAACACCAATTCATTGTGAATGCGTGAGCGTATAAAGGAATTGTGATGAATTCTGTTTAATCAATAATACAAGGCACCGCTAAAGCGCTCTGAATTGCTCACAAAGGCTCTTCATCCCAGGAGGTAAAGATGCAATGTTTGATTTAAAAACGGATTGTAATTCAATATCCACGTTTAATCTTGGTCGATATGAAACGTGGTCATATTCAGACCTGGGTCGTGCATAGACTATCTATCAGCCGGTTCAGATATGGCACGGTATCGACACAAATTAATTTATTATTTTCATTTATTATTTACTCTCCCTTGTTTAGTTTTCACCCAGGAGAACACGTAAAAACTTCCACAACTCCATTAGTGTCACGGTGATTAATGTCGTTTTTGGTGAACTAGCCTACTTTGCACACTATAACGTAGACGCCGAAATGCACTCAACAACCTCCCGACGACACAAACACACTCTCACATTTAAGAGGCTTTCAGGTTGCTAATCTGGATTTCCCTCTGCTAATGGACACACTCTGCTGGTGGTGGGGCTTGCAACTTGAAAGTGTTTGCCTTGCATGAATACTTGTAAATCGCCCACTCTAATTGAATGATCAATACCTTCCTCGCCTCGCAAATAAAAAACATCTGCAGCGTTTTCAGCGCGGTCCATCCACCGGCCAATCCACTGCTGCCAGCCGGAGTGGTTTCAACACAGCCTACAATGCAGGAACACTATCAGGGTCAATGGGCTTAAACCGACTTCACTTTTGAATGACTTAAATGACTTCATCATCATCATCATGACCCTATATTTAGCGATGACATTGTATGTATTTATGTGTAGATGCATTTGTTATTATTTACAAAGATACTTGACATGTTAGCGGTGCAGTTTTTCAAATGGTTTGCTCTTCTTGCATGAAGTCTCAGGTTAAACAATGACCATTGGATAAATTGATTGCACATTTTATGTAGTGAAGTATTAAGTTACTTTATATCTCGTCCAAATATATAATAAAGGAAATGGTATCAATGATATATAATGTGTATTGTACGCTAAGGAAGTAGCTGAAAGGTATAGCTCTATCAAACAATAGGTATAGCATAGAGCACCCGTAATGTAAATACTGCCTCAGCATTGCACTTCACAATACTAGAATAAAAGCACTTCCCCTGGTGAGGGAGAAAACAAGGGAGTAAGCCACGAAGGGGGTCACAGCAGGGATAGGAGACACAGGGACAGGAGAAGAAGGGGAAGTAATAATGAAAGTTTTAAGTGGCTCAGTTGCTCAGTGCGCGTGAGATCAGTCAATCTTTGAAGTGAGAGAAAGGAAAACTCCAGAAATCAACAGGCCCTGTAATCTACAAACACAACGCAGACGTTGGAGCCTGCTAACGCAAGCTCGCGCCGGGGAGTAGCATCTAAAGCTACTTTAACATTTGTCATTTTGTGCAGGCACACACACACACAAGACACACACACACACACACACACAGCACACACACACACACACACACACGGGCGTACACCCACACAAAAAAGCGTGTACATACACACATAAACAGACACGTAAACAAGCAGAAGTCACACACTCGCGTGCTCAAACACCCACGCACTCACACACACACACACACACACACACGCACTCACACACAGATGTCTCCAACGCATACATACCCATGCTCACAGATCCACCCACACACATACCCACTGACTCACACACAGGCAGAACAGAAAGTTGTGTATCCATCCCAGACACACTTCACACACGCATGCATTAAACGTGCACAACATACTAAAGATACACACCCACACACACACCCACTACACACACACACACACACACACACACACACACACACAACACACACACACACACACACACGCTCACACACAAAGAGGCTGGTTGTGAATTGGTTTTGTTGGATATTACAAAGACGTAGCGCCTGCCTCGCGGGGATGGATTGTGTTTCATCAAAGCAAAGCTTTGTTCCAACCAAGTCAGGGACACTTTTTAACTTCCTCCTCCTAATGAACGCACTAAGTTGGCTAATGAACAGCCTGTGGCTAATGAAGTCTACAACGTTGTTTTTGAGTTGTTTTTTTTTACGAGCGAAATGTGGTACAAAACGTACGCGCTTTTTTTTTCCTTTATCTATCAGATCTTTCAATTGTAATGTATAATCTGCATTGTTTGATAACACTACCCGGTTATGCAATGAATTATTTATTGCAAAAAAAAAAGACGCAAAGTAGCCTACTACTAAAGCTACTGCCTCCTCCCTTTGCATTAACTCCGTCAGCCACTTCCTGCTACATCACACATTCCCTACCATCGCAGCGTGTCCCCTGAATCCTCCCTCCACCCTCGTCCCCCTACGACAGCGGCCACCACCGCACCGCCATACCGCCGTACCGCTGATGTGCCATAAAGCCCAGGGTCACGACCGTCGGTTAATCTCAGCCTCACCGGAGCTCATTACGTGAGGCTGTGTTTAAACGCTATAGCGTGTCTCGCGGTGGTTAAACGATTTTCACACCGTGGCTTTGCTTGATGGCACCGGTTTAAAATATCATCCAATGATACACGTGGCACGGCTCCCGACTCCGCCGTTGGGAAGGCTGTTCGATTCACGAGAGAGGATAACAAGGAGGGCCGGTGTCACGTTAAAATTGTACCGGGGGCGAAAATTGTACCGGCCTACGTCATCGTTTGTTTACATCCTGACAACCTGCCCGGCAACAGACGACGTGATGCAGAAAACATGTTTCCGAACGACGAAATAATCGAAACAGATAATCGAAAAAAAATTTGCCCGCGATCGCCCGTTCCGTGGGCAAATTTTTTTCCGATTATCTGTTTCGATTATTTCGTCTGGCAAATTTTTTTATTGTTTCGATTAAACAATTAAATACAATACAAATCTAAAGTAAAAACAATTGTTATCGCTATCTATCATAATACAGATAGCGATCCGCTATCTGTATTATGTTATTTCGTCGTTTGGAAACATGTTTTCTGCATCGCGTCGTCTGTTGTCGGGCAGGTTGTGAGGATGTAAACAAACGATGACGTAGGCCGGTACAATTTTCGCCCCAGGTACAATTTTAACGTGACACCGCCATTGTTATGATTGGGGGGGGAATCCTTTCAGTCATTTCTGGCGACATTTGCAGACGTTACCGTGTTATGAGAGAGGGTTTTTTATTCGAGAGGTGCTGTTTCACAGTGAGACCGGATTCGTGATGATATATTTAGTTATGTATGTATATATATATATATATATATATATATATTTATTTATTTATTTATTTTTATGCATACCATTTTTTAAAAAATATGTCATTTCTCATGTGATGGCTTGTTACGTTATAGGTTAGATCTTTGGCGAAAGGCTTGCCAGATCCTTCTCTCTGTAATAAATGTGTGCTTAGTCAAACCATAAACTTGCGCGTGCCTTTTCACAGCGTTGGCACAGCGAAGGGAAGAGAGAGACAAGTCACACAAATAAATCCGGGGATAAAAGGGCATTTAAATCCAGTGCTATAAGTCTCACAGTTGAACTCACACAGAGAGACACACACCCAGTAATCGCGCTGTTGTGAGTGAAGGTGTCTTAGGATTTCATACCTGTATGTTTGGCCGTACAGCTTTTTGCTGGAATTGTCATAATGTGGAGTCGCTTCAGCGTGCCCATTTAAGTCCATGATTAACTGCTCGCTGACGCTACCATATACACACACACACACACACACACACACACACACACACACACACACACACACACACACACACACACACACACACACACACAAAGATAAAACTTACACACACACACACACACACACACACACACACACACACACACACACACACACACACACACACACAAAGATAAAACTTACTCAGACACACACACACACACAGACACGACGGGTAAAGGGAACCAACCGCGGTGGCGGTGGTTGCTAGGCAACACTTTGAGGCCAAGGCCACACTAGTACATCTGACCTGATTAGCTAATTGCGTTAAAAAGGTAAGAGCAAATAAGAGAAAATTGCTGGAACACTCGTGGTCTTAATGAGGTTTATTATAACTCGGGTTCAAACATGGTGTCGTGACGGTTAGTAGTGATTGGTCAGGGAGGTAAAAAGTCAGGGACTAAATCCTCTGTCCCCGTTTGATGTTAGGAATCAGGGGGTTTACCTGAACAGCAGAGAACCAACTCGATGAGTCGAACCCTGTCTGGGATCCGGAGTTCCTGTCTGGAACCATATTAAGCTAATCCCCCAGTGTGCTGGTAAACGGGAATCCAGTTAAAACGATATGTCCTTATATAATGTACAGGGACCAGACATATTTTCTATACTAGACACATTTAGGATGAATGTGAAGTCTGAACTACCAATGTTGAGTTGTATCATGCTATCAAATTAAACTTACAGAGTGGAAAGACCGTTTCCAGTCTCATCAGTTTACGAAGATGAAGACGTCTGTAGCTGTGTGAATCCTTTGTTCACAGGGTGATTGGTACGAACATCTAGCTGTAACTGTGAAAGCTGTATTCATACCGTGTGAAATTTGACACGGACAAAAATCGACGATGATCAATATTTGCCCACGGGTAAATGAAAAGAGGTGAGGGAGAGAAGAAAAAGTGACCTTTGGCGCAGAAATCCCTATAAGAAGCTACCGGTAAGCCTCTTAAGATGAAATGTCACATTGCTAATTGCATCTCATGTTGTGAGTCATCCATGCTGCTTGTGGGTGGAGTGGAGGATGGGGGGGAGAGATGGGAAAGAGAGAGAGAGAGAGAGAGAGACGCCCTAATGCAGTGAACCCCCTTTAGCGACCCGCGGGCCAAATCCGGCCCGCGAGAGCCATATGTCCGGCCCGCACTGACCCAGCGCATTCACATGTTATTAAAAAATAAATAAATACAAATAAATTAAATTTGCGCGGCCTGCTATATTTTGCTAACTAAACTAAAATCTCTCTGTCTCGCTGTGTCTCTTAGAGAGGAAGGGAGAGACGTATAGAGAGGGGAAGAGAGTGGACGTGAACACATTGATGTGGATGGATGGCACAATGCCCTGTTGAAGACACACTGTGCTGTTGCTATTTAAGTCCTTATGTTCAGGGCTGCTGCACTGTATGCCTGTTTGTTTGCTGGACTTTTTGTTCGCCGATGTTCCAGGGGCATTTTAATAAATTATTGTTAGGTTATTGACAAATTTTGTTTCAAGAGAGCCTTTTGTTATTGTGTGACTCCTTACAGAGGGTATATTCAACTACTACTTATAATTATAGTAATTGTATAAAAAGGCTTTGACTTTTCATAGTGCCTGTCGCTTTAAGCGCAGTTAATACTCAGGGTATTAAGTTTGTGACAATGTAAGTGCCCGTTACGTTGTTTCCTTTATTTATATAAATAAATCAAACAGAGATGCATTCATAATACAGAAAAAAGTCATACACAAAATATATACTCAGATACTCAGGCAAAATAAACAAACTCTACACGACTGCGCCTGAGTATCTAAGTATATATTTTGTGCATGACTTTTTTCTGTATTATGATTGCAGCTCTGTTTGATTTATTTATTGCTATATAACTATATGTTGTTTAGCCTGCAGTTATTTATTTACTATGCTTCATATAACTAAAGGTGTTTTATTTTACTGTTGTTTTATAGAAACTGAAAGGCATTAGTATTTAATACAGTATTTAACATTAGTACAGTATTTAAATAAACAAGGCTGAACATAATAAAGTCTGAAACAAGCTACGTCTCCTCCTCCTCCTCCTCCTCCTTGCATTCTCATCGATGCACCATTCCTGGATGCTATTTAAACCTAAGTGATCTAGCCCTCCTGCATTATCGCTAAAAAAGTATTTATAATTAGCTAAATTTGCACATAAAAATGGCGAATTTGAAAAATAAAACGACATTTCGGCACCTTGGCATGCTTGACCAAATTTGGCCCTCTGGAAAAACTCATTGGGAAACCCTGATCTAGTGTGTGTGTTTTTGAAAGAAATGCGAGACAGATACGATAGACTGAAGAAAGAACCGGTTGTACAAAAGGGTCATAAGAGAGAGAGCTGTATTTTTTTGATGCACAGAATGTCTGTAGCCGGTGTATGTCATTAAGGCTCATAAATAAGTGCAGGTAATTATCTGTCTGCTCCCTCGCCCTCTCATGTACCTCCTATGTGAGGGTGAAGGCTGTATGTCTTGATGTATGTCCCACATGTATACATTAAGAAGGCCTAGATAGTATACCGTGGTTTATGTTGCCTTCCTAAATGATGGAGCAGACTCTGGCCCAGATGGCAGCAGCATCCATGTCCTAAAGCACAGCAGATGGGGGGGTCTCGCTACACAACCACCGCGCCCCCGCGCCCCTCTCTCCACCATCACCTCCACCATTCATTCTGCCCATTGTAAATCAGAGTTAGTGAATTTCTACCTATATTCTCGCCCTCTCTTTCCGACTCATTCGCTTCTAGCTTTGTCTATGTCGCCCCCCCTCTCTTCCATGCCTTCGATCTCGCTCTCCTTATTTCCTTATTTTGCTCGTGTTCTCTCTCCATCTCTCTCAGGGTCGCCGCCACTCAATCTGTCTCTCTCTTTCCATTTCCCTCTCTCTCCAGGTCTTTCTCCCACACTATCTTCTTCTCTCGCTCGCTCGCTCTCCCTCTCGCTCTATCTCTCTCTCTCTCGTCTCATTTGTCTTCGCTTGTCGTCAGTCCATCCCAGTCCAACCAACGCCACATGAGTTAGGAGAGTGTACACAGAGAGAGACTGAGACCTTGTGAAATGGTTAATTGACACATTTATAAATCATTGTGCCGTTGTGTTAAAATTGAGGGACAGGAGTTTAGATGAGGTTAGAATGTGTGATTGACTCCCAGACAAAAAAAAATGGCTTCAAACCGCAATGTTCAGAGTATTACTGTATTGGCTTCCCCTACCTGCCCATTAATTACTTAATTGCAAAAATATATAATAAAAGCATCAGCTAAATCGTACTACCCACTACATCAATGATATTAATATGTGATCTTGCCACGAGTGGATTGCTTGGGGGACTGGAAAGGTAGTCAATAATATATCCTATTTTTATATAGATTCAAAACATGCATTTCTTGATACCGAATTCAAAAGAAGAATTAAAAAAATATGGCGAATTTGAAACTCGCCATGGAAAAAAGATTAACACACAAGAAAAAACCCAACATAACATCGCCAAGTCCTTTCTCTAAATCCCGCTACACTGCCTTTAACATTTCGAAAATGTGTTTTAGAGATAAGGAAAGTTCAGGCCTCTGCACTGCCCCTGACAACCCAGCTGTCTCCCGTGAATATAAACGCCAACGGGCTTCTCACTGGACGCCCGATTCTGGGGGCCTGACCTCAGGAATGTTAGTGCATTTCAGTTCTGATAGGATTATCTCCCCCATTATGGAGGGGGAGAAGCGACTCATGTAGCTGCTTTTCATGTATTCTTTCCTATCTATAATTGCTTCACTTCATGACTTTTGTAGCCAAGCAGAAAAAGTTATCCTGGGAGATGTGAAAGGTGCCACGTTCCACATTAGATTATCAACTAAGCAATCGTAGGAGAAAAGATTGTTATTTTGCTGTTGGCATTTAAATGCGGAAGGTTGTGCATCTACTTCTATATGACTTCCTTCTGTTTTGTCGCGGCATTTAGTTTTTTCCTTCTTGGAAGTTGGCCTGACTTTCACTAAATTCTTTACTGTAAAACGAAATAATTACATTTGTTTGATCTACCGGCATCATTATGCTGAGTTGTTTGGACCATATTAAAAGCCCCCCCCGGTGTTTTAATTACCTGATACCTCTTGATAAATAATTAAACCCTAGGAAATGGGGGGCATGGCAAATAGCTGAGGAGAATGACGTTTTAGGAAGTTCACTTTTCACTTTTTTGCAAAAAGTTAAAAGTCAAGTTTGACTATTTTTAAGTTTGTATTCTCACTTAGATATCTTTGAGCTCTTTTTATATTCTTTGTTCATTAAATGTCCTGTTCTTTGTGATGCACTACCATCATACTCAGTCTGGGACTAATAAATTGCATCTTATTTTCTATATGCTCAAAATAGGGTGCTTGGATAATTCACCGTTAAGCGAGGAAGACTAATAGCAGACGTAATGGCCATACATAAATAACTTATAATGTACTAAAGGCATGAAGCATGTTATTTATTTGTCTGGGATCAGCATAATTTGGAGAGTTAATGTGCCAACGGTCCTCCATTTAAACAAGCGCCAGTTATTTTAGATAGTAAGCGGAGCCGAGGGACACAGCTGTATAAATTGTGTAAAAAAATAACTTCTCACAGCTGTTCGTTCGCTCAAAACGGTTCTCATGGACGCCATTATCCCATCATTCTCTGTGAGCGCCATCCTCAACAGTAAAAGCTAATTTGCCGATTAGCTTAAGTTTCAAATGTGAAAATTAGGCTTACAATTCCCCCCCCCCCGTTTAAGAGAGAGAGAGAGGGGCAGAGAGAGGGGGGGGAGGCAGAGGGAGAGATGCAGAGGGAGAGGGAGAGGGGGAGAGGCAGAGAGAGAGAGAGAGAGAGAGAGAGAGAGAGAGAGAGAGAGAGAGAGAGAGAGAGAGAGAGAGAGAGAGAGAGAAGAGAGGAGAGAGAGAGAGAGAGAGAGAGAGAGAGAGAGAGAGAGAGAGAGAGAGAGAGAGAGAGAGAGAGATCTCCAATCATTACATTTTGTATGTTAATTTTGCAGATTTTAAAGTATTTTTATTGTTTAGTATAAAACTAGGGCAATGTTTACTTGATATATTTTTTATTTCATCTATAACCAATCATGTCAAACGTAATGAATATGTGAGTTAACTAAAAGTGGGAGAAAGTAGAGACGTATTCACACGTTCATTTGACAGGGGGTGACGATGGGGGGGAGGGGGGTGCTGGAGCCCTGTTGACACCTCCTCCAATGAGGGGCCTAATTATTAACGGGGGGGACGGGGGGGGCACTAGTGGGGCTGTGGCGATAACTCATCCTGTCAACACCTGCTGTCTGCAAACACTCTCTCTTTTTCACCTCGGCGACGGCTCTATCAACGCGGTAAATGTAGACGCAAAGCCTGTTTGTAACGTCGGTTGTAAAATAGAAAAATCTGAAGGCTCACCTCCGGGGGGGCCCCCACGTTGTCGTCGGCGACGCCCACGTCGGCCCCACCGGCCGAGGGAATGAGGGCCAGTGGAAGGCACGCGTCTAATTTATTGTAGAAATTAAAGCGTGTTTATTTTGGCTTGGACTCTGACAGAATAATTCCAACTCTTGCCATTCATTAGCGTTTGCAATTTCCTTTGTGGCGACGGGGAGCGGCGCGCTGATTGAATTTCAAATTAAAAATGAAAGCAGCGTGAGTGCTCCTCCAATGGACAGCCTACTTTATTTCCATTGATAAGGTGTGACTTTTATGAGTGCGTGTGTGTGTGTGTGTGTGTGTGTGTGTGTGTGTGTGTGTGTGTGTGTGTGTGTGTGTGTGTGTGTGTGTGTGTGTGTGTGTGTGTGTGTGTGTGTGTGTGTGTGTGTGTGTGTGTGTGTGTGGGTGGGAGGAGGATGATTCTGGGATTCTCCCGGGGTAAACTGTAACTCTTTCCTCCTCCAGGAGCAGGACTTCTAAATAAATAAACTCCAAAGTAATCCCAAGCATAAGTGTGTCGCGGTACCATGAGTGCATATAATCCTAGCATGGGTGGCAATTCTCCAATGGGACTTGAACCCTAACCCCTGTCACGGTTGAGCTAGACAGGCAGACACTTTGAGCTCCACAGAACCCCAGAATTGATTAATTATTCAGAATAGCTAAACCTATCCTGCCCGCATCATCTGAGACCTCTCCGACAACATGACCCCCTGCTACCCCTGAACCGTACGGAGGTTCAACCCGATTCAGCCATCAGTCCTGGGCCTGTAATTTGCGGGTATTGTCTATGGCCGGTACCCCTGGTTACCTCAACCACTGTGTGATCTCCGTCCAATTATTTCACCTACTCACTGTGATGATGTCACAGCGAGTGACGCCGGTGCCAAAGAGGAGCATCGTTTGAAAAATATGAATTACATTTACGTGTGTGTATGTGTCTGTCTGTCTATCTGTGTGTGTGTGTGTGTCTGTGTGTATGAATATATTTATACAGAGAGAGCGAGATAGACGGAGTGGGATGATATTCCATTTTTGATGCGCCGCGGTGGATACAGAATAGGAGAGGAATTTGAAACGGTTTCATTTCCAAACCCAAAGTGACAGTCTGTCGCGCTCTGCCACCAACCTATCACAGGACGTGCAAAATACCTAACCACTCGTCAAATTAGATCACAGCCCAGGTATTGAAGCAAGCCTGTTCCCGCCTCCGACGGGAACCCCGACGGTTGCCTGCTGGTAACATCTGTTAGAGGCTTTATTACATCGTCGAGTCGAGCCTTGGATTCGATCTTGCTTGCGGCATAAGGACTAGCGGTCTAGTAGCCTCTCTGCCTGCCTGTCAGTATATCCAGGATATGAAACCTCACCGTCAGCTGGGTAAAGCTTGATTGCCTTGCTCTTCATCTTGGGGCAGGCACAGAACAAGAGCCTCCCCGGCCACCCTGCCATATCCCTATACAGTGGCTGTAGGATTTGCTATTATTATTATTATTATTATTATTAACTTTATTTGAAAGACTCATGGTCCATTAGAACACATACAATTACATACAGCAACCAATACACAGACAACAGAAAAAACTATTTAAAAAGCCAATGAGTGTAGCCACATGGGTGAACTGGTAGCGCACAGTACTAAGTCCAGGATTTGACAGCAGCATAACGGTAAAGTTACAAGAACCATTCCATCTGCAAATGAATTTGCACATCAAGTTTCTCAGCAGTGCAATGGAATGTGTTG
>OLKM01001806.1:72500-77500 GCA_900291075.1 Melanogrammus aeglefinus | reverse complement strand
GTCGGTCAGTCTGTGTGTCTTTGTGTGTGTGTGTCTGTCTGTCTATCTGTGTATGTATATACAGTATATATGTTTGTGTATATATATATGTATGTAAATAACTTTATACACACACACACCTGCTGTTCTGGAACGATCTCGCACTGATTCATCCGTCAATTATACCTTGTTTGGTGAGATGGTACAACTGTTTTATAATAGTTATAATGTAATAATAACATGTATATACAGTATATATACAGTATATATATGTATGCATTAAAGTTTATAGTCCCTTATTTTTCATTACTTTAAAATGTTAAAGGGTAGCCAATTCAAGCCAATTTTTTTATGTTAGGGGATGAAATTTGGTTGAAAGTGCGTTAATATACTGTATATTATGCAAATGATATAATGTGTATGTGTGTCTGGTTGTCTGTCTGTGTGTCTATAGGTGTCTGTCTGTCTGTCTGTGTATGAATATACAGTATATATGTTTGTGTATAGATATATATATGTATATATATATATGTATATTTATATGTATATACAGTATATATATGTATATATATATATGTATATGTATATATATATATATATATATGTATATATATATGTATATATATATATGTATATATATATATATATATATATATATATATATATATATATATATATATATATATATATATATATATATATATATGTATATATATATGTATATATATGTATATATATATATGTATATGTATATATAACTTTATGCACACACACCTGCTGGAAACAAAGGCGACTCAACACCATAGTATGGGGGCTGTATTTCGCGCCAGCAGATGTGGCGGAAAAACAACATCAATGTTTGACAAAGCAAGAGGCCAACTCTACGCCTGCACCTCGTTAAAACAATTTAGGTCTCTTCGATAAAAGTGCCGGTGAAGAAAATAGCACTGTCTCGGTTAATCACTGTCCATTGTCAACGAAACAAAGCCACAATCCACAACCTTCAATTTCCAACCGCAACGCCATTGACAGAAACGTTGGGCATTCAAATAATTGTGGGTGGGGGCGTCTGACAGCTGCACTTTAGCGTCGATATACACGGTTTAGCAACTACAGCCAGTCTGCCAAACTATTCCCCTTTTGTTGTTTGGGCAGAAAATGTAATAAATATATATAAAAATAGTTTGTTTTTTGCCACATGAGCCGCTTGTTTGCTCTTTGACATGAATATGCAAAGCAGGAGGAGCTGCCACATTGCCCGGAGCGGAGTGGAGTAATATGCGCGGTAAATACTCAGCGGCCATCTTGGAGATCTAAGCTATACCACAACTGTAATGCCATGAAGAAGTTCCTTTTTCCCTTCTTTTGTTTGTAGTTATGAATTGTGTGGTTGTGAATTCTGTATGGGGGTTTAGGGGTATACAATAAGGAAGCCGAGCACATCTTTTACAACAGCAGAAGTCTCTTCTGTCTCTGTTTGTTCGCTTATCTACTTCTTGGCAGGTTTTCTATAAGACAAGCTGACCACATATATTACCGCAGAAGTCTATTCTGGTTCTGTGTGCTTGTTTATTTACTTCTTGGCAGTTTTTTTCTCTAAGACAGGCTGACCACATCTGTTACCATAGAGGAAGTTTCTATTTTTGTGGGTTTGTTTGTTTGTGCTTTTTATTCATTATAATGTTGTTTGTTCTAACAGTGAAGTAAGCTGATCAAATCTGTTAGTGAACGCTGTAGTTCCCGCATCAGTAGTCTCTCTGTGTATGATTGTCCTTGTTTGTCATTTTCATTCATTGCGTTATTTCAGGAAGTTTTCTATACATTTATAAGGAGAGACCAAGAGTGCTAATATGAGTCCAATGGCTGTCCCATGATTCCCGAGATCCCCAAGATCATGTGGCTATCATTAAATAGATTGTCTAGAATAGAAAAGAGGTTGCTTAAGGCATATTTCAACAAACGTGCATGTTTTGAGGACAAAATCCATTGTAGACGGCTTGTTTATGTTAATCCAATATTTGCACAGTTACTTAACCGAAATTGGATGCATCTTTTCAGCTCGTTTTTCTTACTGGATTTTTACTTATTTTCAAGATCATCTCTGTACTTTCAACTCTGTCTCTCTGTGATGATATCATTACCAGAAATGATTTTGTAGAGTTATTTTCATTAAGTTTCACATTTCACTTTGTTGTTGGTTTGAAAGTACAGACAAACGTACCATTTTATTTTTATGGTAGAAAGTTACATTTTCACTAATAGTCATTCGGGTTGGAGTTGGCCTTTTGCCAATCAGCCATCATTTAACCTCACAAGCCCCCCTCCATCACGAGATCTAGACCCTCACAGACCCGCCTGGAGACCGAGACCGGACGGGAGCCGTGGCGACAGCCCTGATAAACGCCATCATCTTTGTTGTCAACGCGGATAAGTTACGGCGTCAGCTCCCGTTGTCCCCTCAAGTTCAATCAAAGTTGGCTCGCTATCGTTCCCCGACACCATTGAGACCAATTGCTTCCGTCAATATCGAGATTTCCCCAAAACAATTAGCGCATTTGTTCTCCTCGACGTAGCAAAACGACGCATAATCCATCCACATCATTGGTCATTGATTTATCTTCTCCACAATGAGGACGGGTTCGCTCAAGCATCAATTTGCTCCAATCTAAACCCCCCCACTCGCCTCTCAACAATGTTTGCAAAGCTACTTATAAGCACTTCACAGTGGGGGGGGGGGACCAAGTGGACCTTGTTTATATGAGAGAGGGAGACAGAGAAATATTATTTGAATAAGCTTTTAATCTGAGAGATGAGCCGGGAGCACTGAGCTGAGCCACTTCCTGTGTGCTCGAGGGTGGCCGCCTTCGTCTTATTGTGACGGAACGTGATCACGGTGAGTACATCGGCCGACGTGAAAGCCCTCGCCGAGTGGACTGGGATAGAACCAGTCCACTTACTGGGGGGGAGGGGGGGGTTGTTTCCACTGGGAAGTCACCACAACTTTTTGAAGGACTTGGAAGACTAAATGGTGCATGAAAGCTGTTATTTGTCGGAGTAGTGTCGCGTTTCTTTTTCAGATTTTATTTAATTTTGTGTTAATCATGTTGTCCTTCATCATACAAAAATTGTTAAGGTATCCTCGGGATGTAAAGTATAAACGTTGCTCAGCTGAGGAATCTGTACATCAATAATGACAGTTGTGACAATTCACTATTATCATTTAGCAGACGCTTTCATCCAAAGAGCGTTACAGTGCATATGTCATTAAGGAGGAGGTACGGGACCAGGGTCGTCTCGCCCGCTGGACCGACAGTCACATGTGGACGCTGGGGATTGAACCAAGTACCTTCCGGTGTGAGTGAAACACATGGCATGTATTCTCATTCAAATACTGGACGGAGCGTTTATCGCCAACCGCACCAAAAATATCATCTTTATTGCAGGGAAAATATTCCTATCAAAATCCACCCCAAGATACTTTAATTTCCTTCCTGGAAAGGCCTGTTGTGAGACAGCAGGCCCTGTAAGAGAAATACTCTCCATCACAGGCATTAACATTTAACCAAAATCCATTTAAATCTCAGCACTGCTTTGCTTATCATCGTGCTACGGGGATGTGCGTTATTTTACACCACAGGTTCAACGAGACGGACGTGAAAACGTGAGAGGCCAGGAACGAGAGGGTGTTTAGGGAACGGTGCGGTGGAGTGTATTGTTGTGACAGTCACAGTGATTGGTCGGTTGAAAGGACTGAGTCACGCAGACACTGGGGTGGAGAAGGCACTTGTCTTTTGCTAATTACCAGCCCCAGCGATTTTTTGTCTTAGTTGACAGGGCCCGAAACACAAGAAAAAAGCAAGAACAACAGACAAGAATTTGTAGAAGTTGTGTTGGCGACACTACCTCAGTACTCGAGTTCGGAAGATACAGAATGTCCTTTGTTAAACACATTAGAGTCTGAGACAGTCTCGGCCTCTTGAAGAAACCTAAGACATGGTTCTCATTGGCTGTCAGCGTTGTCACTCAAATAAAGGTAGGGATGATGCAGGTGTAATCTTACATTGAAAAGCATTGGTTTATTGGGTATTTTCTTTCATAGACCGCTGAGCAATTGTGGCTTATCACATTTTAAATCACGTCTGTTTCATCACAGGTCTGTTTTTCTAAAAAAACACCGTTACCGGAAAGACTGACTCTGTGAAACCACAGTCCAGGTAACTTAAACCTTTTCTTTTACCCAATTTATTCTTTGAACGATATTTTCTGTACACATTGTTTCACGGTACACAGCAACCCAGAATTTAATTTGTAAATGTTGATGTGTTATTTCTTCTGAAACAGAAAAACACCTCTCAATCGAGCCGGTTAACACTGATACGGCATGAAAAAAGCAGCCCTCCCTGACGAAATCGCTCAGGGCGGAGAACCGGAGATGGAGGTAAGAGCACCGTCATGGATACTAATGTTCAATGGTGGGTGGTGGTGGTGGTGGTGGTGGTGGTGGGGTGGGGGGAAATGTCTAAAATAGCCTCAGACAGGAGCAAATGGTTTTTATACGCGCTGCTCCAAAACGTCCACGGCTAAGATTTAGAAATCACTTCCTACCTAAAATAATATGTTTTATATTCTGAGATATTCAACCGTGTTTAGATGTTTTTCATTCCTCTTGGAATATGATATGTAACCAATCGTAGCTGAATAGAAAAATAGAGAAAACGTGCCGGTAATTCTGGTTGTGTTTAAAGGTCAATCGGACGTGGGTCAGATGTGATAGGGAAGCAAGGGGATTCCAGAAGGTAAGACATCGCCATGAGAGCACATTTCCACTTGGATGACCCTTGTAAACACACAGTGAGACATGTACGTTTGAGATGTGACAATGGCCCTAGTTATTGGGGGTAATGCTGGAGGTAAGTGATTCAGGTCAAAAGTCTCTGATCAGGGTTGAGAGCTTCTATAAACAGCCATTCCAACCGCGGATGATTCATCCAAGAGTCCACTTCTCTTAGCAGCGGGAAAGC
>OLKM01001806.1:42500-65000 GCA_900291075.1 Melanogrammus aeglefinus | reverse complement strand
TTTCTATTGGTGGAAATGGTTAAGGACAGCTTAGAGAGATGGGGAGAGCGAGAGGGATTTGAGATCCGTCCCACCGAGGCGTACCGAGACTGTGTCGAGGGGACCCGTGCTGTGGATGATTTGGGGGGGGGGGGTTGTCAACCGAAGGAAGAGGCCGCTGCCGCACCTGCTCGCTGAGCGGTGACAGAGGGGGAGAGGAGAGTTAGACATACATCTTCACAAAGGTGCTGGAACCAAAAAAAAAACAATGTCAGCCGCCGGTGAGAATGTTTGAAGACTTTTAATTGAAAACATAGAATCCTCCGCCAACTTGGTCTGTTGTGAGGTGAGTGCGGGGTCAGTGGTGAAGCCGCTCTTAGCTTAATGAAGGATACATCCCCGATAATCAGTCCGGTACAGCCATCCACCGAGGGAAAGCAACAATTTAAGTATCGGGGCTGAATTTAATAGGCATGTGGATTTATTAGAAGTCGTGCTTCCAAACTCTTTTTAAATGAGTCATGACCGTGAACGAGAGTCGGCTCTAAGTGGCGTTTCCAATCATGGAAACCCAACAAAACCGTCCTTAATGAAAACGTCACTGATCAAACTCCCGGTGACTCCCTGATCCGCCTCTGAATGGAGAGGTACTGGAGCAATGCTCGGGGGAACGGGGCTTGAGATCCTTGTGATTACTCTTGGCTGGAAAGTGTTGTCTTAACTTAATGACTTGATACTTCCTGGCAGGCGCTTTTACACCACGACATTAGCAGACACAGTGTGTGTGTGTGTGTGTGTTTTCAACACCTGGGCCCTGCCACCGTAAGTGCTCTTGTCACCCACCGTCATTGCTGTGGAAAGAGTGTGTGTGTGTGGGTATGTGTGGGTGTGTGTGTGTGTGTGCGTGCGTTGTCGAAGAGAGAAGCTGTCAATGTGGGGGGGGGGTGTACATGTGTAGCCATTAATGCAGGAATGTGCATATAATGTGTGTATTTTATTGCACAATGTATGTGCCTTTGTGTTTATATTTGCGCCCTATGCATGTATGTTTTTATTTCTGCATGTGTCGCAAATGCAAGCTTGTGTTTGAGTGTGTGTGTGTGCGGGTGGTGTGTGTGTGTGTGTGTGTGTGTGTGTGTGTGTGTGTGTGTGTGTGTGTGGTGTGTGTGTTGTGTGTGTGTGGTGTGTGTGTGTGTGTGTGTGGGTGTGGTGTGTGTGTGCGAGTGTGTGGTTGTGTGTGTGTGGTGTGTGGGGGGGGGGGGAACCAGGTTTACACTATCAGTGTGAGGGGCACAGGGAACTCATTACAACCCAATCCCATTAAAATGAGAAACACACAGTGTCAAGACCAAGATTTAGACAGGGAGGAGGAGACATTCAATTATATTAATACTGCATCTTCATTTGCATCGGCCCGACTGCGCCAGACTCTCGGCTCAGCCTCCACCTGTCATCAGACGCAGACGGGAGACACTTGTTGTTGCCAGGGGACGGTTTAGACGCATTACTTCAGTCTATGTACACCTCGTTCTGCCAAGAAAGGGAAATACATTTTCTTGTGTGGATCCAAAGGAGCGTTCTGGCATTGGGAGGATTTGGGAGTTGATGAGAAAACCCTGCCTTTCATCAAAGTTTCTCACCGTCTTGACTCAATAGTAACTTTTTCTTGTTGTTTTGAGTCCCTACGTCGTCGTTCATCCTTTCTAATTGCTGTGTTGTGTTCAGGTTCTCCCATAGCAACCGGCCCCATCGCCGTAGGAACAGAGAAACAAACCCGTTGCAAACCCCTACAGCGGCAGATACATCCAAAACACAAAACCACAGAATGCTGGTAGATGTGGTTTACTGTTGGTTCATCCCCCTCCTCCTATCTCCCCCTCCCCACCCCGGTCTTCAGCAGGTCATTGATTCTTCTGCAGGTCAAAATCCTTCTTCACCAGAGGATTGTGTTGCATCTTCTTCTTTCTCCCTCCGACCCGCTAATACCCATCCTCTTCATTCCTTCCATCCTCCTCCTCCTCCTCTTCCTCCTCTTCCTCTTCCCCCTCACCCACCTCCTCAGACTCCTCTTCCTCTACCCTCTTTCTTCTCTCTCTCCTCGTCCTCCTCCACCTGGGGTGCTAGCAGGAGTGTGAGGAGATAATGACGGTCTGCCATCCTGCCTAGCGACCAAAGCCGGGGGGACATCTTCCACACCCAGCCTTCCCTCTATGACAACAAGGATTGGATTGGTGTTGCCTTGATCTGTGAAACTTAAGTCCAAACGTTACCAAGCATTGCAGTGAGCAACAAACACACACACAAACACACACACGCACACGCACACGCACGCACACACGCGTGCACACACACATCGTTTCAGTAAATTTGTTCTGCTTTCTGTGTTTTGCAACTAAACACTGGTTCCAGTTTCCCTAGTTTGTAGTTAATTGTTAAGTTGTTTTTAGTCGTTTGTTCAAACAACACATAACTACAAGCAAAATAACTCCAAAAAGATTCTGCACAGCAAAGAAACAACTGGAAAGGGTGCAGTAGTAGAAACACAATATCAGAAGGATGTTATATATTTTAGTGGTGGTCCAATGACTTGCTAAGTTACGGTTATAACTTTTGAACACAGAAGCTCAATTCAACACAAGATCTAAAAACAACGCAGTGCTCAAGTCGGGGGTTTGCAGACGTTCTCGGAAGAGATGGGGGTCGTCTGATGTTTCTTGAGGAAGGACTCTGAAGATCCCGGGAAGCTAGGAAGCCTTTCCCACCATTGGTGTGCAACACATGAAACGAGCACTGGGCTGTGAGAAGGAATCCCATGCAGTCTGAAGGCAGCGCCAGACTCTGCTCATTAGTGGTCCTCGGAGGACGTGTAGGGACACAGAGACGTTATGGATATCTGATGTGGGCGGGTGAAGATCAGCTACTACAGCATGAGCACCAACATCAAGGATCTGGCCTCAATGCGGGCTGATGCAGGAAGCCAGTGGAGGGAGTTGTAGAGTGGCGTCACCGGCTGCACGTTTTGACCTGGTTCAACACCAGGGCGCACACGGGTGATGGGTGGGTTGTTTACGAGTTGTTTGTTAACGATAAGTTTGTTGACAAGTCGTTTGTTAACAAGCGGATAGCTATAGAGCCGTTTGCTAACGAGTCGTCTGTTAACGAGTCGTCTGTTAACAAGTCGGCTCTAAGGCCGCGTTCAGACTGCAGGCAAATCTGATTCAAATCTGATTCCTTCTCATATCCGATTTTTAGGGCTGACTGTCTACACTGTTTTGGCAAGTGTCCAAATCGCATTTGGCTCTGTTCAGACTGGGCCACATTATTGACCCATCTGACAGGTTGCTGTAGCAACGACGTCGGAGCGGAGGCGTCATCCAGCGCGTGTATTGTGTGACGTCATGTAATAGCGACGAGAAAAACAAATAACAAACAAAGATGGATCAAAGAACGCGAGAAGACTTTCATAAATCGACTTATTCCGATACATGTCTCGGAGCTTCGCTTGAACGGACCCATCTCCCCACAGATTAATGAGGCATTTCATTTCTTCCTCTGTCCAAGGACTGAGGCGGGTGGTTTGGCGCATTGGGTCAGGTCTGGCGTCGCGTAGAGTGACGTCACGGACAGTCAAATCCGATCTGAGTGTTTGGAGCTGTTCAGACTGAGACGCATCTGTCCAAATGCAATCTGAAACCACCTCCCGGAGGTGGTTCCGATCCGTTTCGCAAAAATCGGATTTCATGTGACTTGGGACTGTTCAGACTACAAAAGAGTCATCCGGTTCCAATCTGGATGGGCTAAAAATCGGATTTCGGCTGGCAGTCTGAACGCGGCCTAAGAGGTGAACTCTGGTCTGCCAGCTTCCTCGCATATATCTGACGAGCAGGAAGAGAAGTTTTTCTTCGTTTTGATATATCGTCGCAGTAAAGTGTTGGAAAATCCGTGACATAGATTAGAAATAGATGACATCAATTCAACATTAACAACGGAGAGTGGAAATGACGGACGGTCCGCGTGATCGATGTAGGCCATGTTTGCAATGCTGTGTGAACACACAGACATGACATGAATCATTTAATACGACTAAATCAGATACTACCCTGTGCATCGTAGAACGAACACACAACTATCGCACAATTCATTTTCACATGAAATGGGAGGCACTGCACAAACATATCAATACATAATGTGACAAGGAGCCGAATAAGGAGCTGTCACCAGCCCATACCACTTGGTTGGTTAATCCTGTAGTTGGTGATTGGAAGTAGGAATTCTATATTGTTGTAAATTGTCGTGTTCGATTTCATCAAGGGTTGCGTTCGTTTGAGGATGTGTGCCGATGTGCACGTGATCGTGAACGCACCCCCTGATTGCACACAGGTGTGTCGCGTCTCAGTGGACCGAACTAAGTGGGACTGGAGGAGGGGTGTTGTTAGGGCTATTTCCATTGGGGTCACTGAAGAAAATAAACCAAAGTTGGAAGACCGTTAACTACTATTGGAAATTTAGTAGCAAGATACATTGAATTCAGACACACGTCATTAGCAGCAGATGTTGGGTCTTTCTCGAGGACTTTAGGCATTGGGGTAAGGGATCCTACCACCAATCGATGGTTTATAACTGCAATTTCTTTCAATATTTTATAAAGAAATGGCATATGGCACATGGGTAATGATAACAGATGCTTTGTAATGTATGCTGTTAACGTCATGGTTACAAATGTAAGAAATAATTACAAAATGTGTGATTCACATTTTCCTCTAAAATGCTACCAATATTCTGCCAGTATCATGAAAAATGTCAAGACATTCTTTAGCGACAAAAAAGTAAACCAAACTCAATGAATAAATCAAATCAAGCCAAATAAACCATATTAGTGTTTTCATTTGAGATAAACTCTTAACTGTGCTGGAGAGACGTTCCCTCTCAGACAGCCTGCATGTACCACTGGGGAAGGTCAAAGGTTAATCCTAGGCCAATTCAAAGGCAGCTCCACTCCCCCAGTGCACTTAATGGAAGTTTATTCAGACAATGGAAGATTTGTGAAATCCTTCTCATATTTGGCAGCCCATGCGACTTTTTTTCAAATAAAATCGGCAAAAACTCATCAAGTCACAGACAGTGTGGCCTCCTACCAGATGGCATGTATTAAAATCCAAAATACTTAACAATGTCAAAATAACAACCAATAGAAACTCTTGGGAAACCGCAACCCACTGGGTTTATTTATGGTTTAAAAGAGACAACTTTCTGTTGTTAACTTTTAAAAAGTAGATCTTATTAAGTCATTGATATTCACTTAAGAGCCGTGCTGAGATTTTCCCCTCACTTCCTGCTCGGTTCATCTCCCAGCCCTACTGTAAAGCGCTTCAAAGGGCGCTATTATCTTGGTTTTTGTTTCTGTTGTCGTCGGTGGTGATGTGTTTGTCATGTGTCTACCTGCGTCCGTAGGGACCCTCTGAGCTCATGGAGGAATGCATTCTGTGACAGTATCAGATTTCTTTGTATCCCTGAGAGCACTCAACTGTGTGAAAGTTATTTGGATCATGGAATAATGCGTTGTGATTATTCCTGCTCAGTAGACCACTTCTTTGGTCTGTGTGTGTGTGTGTGTGTGTGTGTGTGTGTGTGTGTGTGTGTGTGTGTGTGTGTGTGTGTGTGTGTGTGTGTGTGTGTGTGTGTGTGTGTGTGTGTGTGTGTGTGTGTGTGTGTGTGTGTGTGTGTGTGTGAGAGTTTGTGTATGTCTATATGTGTCCCCGTGTATGTGCGTGTGGGTGGGGGGGGGGGGGGGGGGTGGTGATGGCAAGTGTGTGTGTCCCTTTTCCATTAGCGGTAACACTTATCTTAGTGTGCATGTGTGTTAATGTGTGTTATGGATCATTGTTTTTGCGTGTCTGTGTGTGTGTGTGTGTCGCATGTTCGCATGTGTGCATAGTTGTCAGTGTGTGTGCATGTTTATGTGTGCATGTTTATGACTGTGTGTGTGTGTGTGTGTGTGTGTGTGTGTGTGTGTGTGTGTGTGTGTGTGTGTGTGTGTGTGTGTGTGTGTGTGTGTGTGTTTGTGTGCTGTAGTCTGTCTGGCTTCATGCATATGTTCATCGACAAACACTGATAGCGTTGCATGCAAATTCGTTTTTTGCACCTACTAAACAGGGTAATTCAACACACACACATGAACAGCATCACACACACCTAAGTAGCCACACACACACACACACACACACACCCCCACACCCACACCACAAACACCCCCCCACACCACACACACACAACACACACACCACAGACCCCCGCCCACGACACACACACACACACACACACACGCAAGACCCCAACAACGCAGCACATTTTTTATTTTTTATGGGCCCCACCACATCTATTTGTGCCAAGGTACACGCGTGCCCACATCTCCCCGTTTAATGGCGGCCCACTGCAAGGTCAGACTGATTTAGAGAGACAGACGGCAGCGGCACCGCTTCACCCCTCTACCTACCAGCCACCCACCTCCTCCATCATCAACCACCTCCACCTCCTCCATCAACCACCTCCACGCCCCGCACATCCACACACAGCGCGCTGCCAATGGCCCTGGGTCAGGCCTAAAAATCCACCTGTGATTAGTGGTGTGTTGCCAAAGCCCACAGTGTGTGTGTGTGTGTGTGTGTGTGTGTGTGTGTGTGTGTGTGTGTGTGTGTGTGTGTGTGTGTGTGTGTGTGTGTGTGTGTGTGTGTGTGTGTGTGTGTGTGGTGTGTGTAGGGGGGGGGGTTGCTCATCGGGCATGCAGAGCTTGTGAGAAGCTTTATCACTGCACCAGAAACATCCCTAGCAAATGTGGGTCTCTTTGTCTCATAAAATGCATGATTAAACAATTTCGGGGGTTTGCGTTCGGCCTTCCACACCTGACATGAACCCCGAGTGAATGTTGTTGTCTTTGGAGAAAGGGGGGGGGGGGGGGCTTAGGAGGATGCATTTCGTTTAATAAGCGCTCGGGGAACAAGTTGTCAGCGTTGTATCGGTCCCTTAGCCGCCGTTAGTTTGAGATTTAGGGTTTGGGTTGAACGGGGTGTCGTGGGGCGTTTGTGAGTGTGACGAAATCAGGGATTCACGGCGGAGGCGGCTGAATACCGGCGGTGTGCGCAGCACGGGCACCGGGCGGGGCCACGTCATGAATGTCAACCCCTGAGCTGATGCCGTGGAACAAGGTGCGAGTCGACCCCGGATTACTTCCATAAAACCCTACGCACAAAAGAAAGACCACCCGCCCTAAAGAACCAATGACCCACCTGTTCACAACGTTTAAATACTCCCTTGGACACATTTTTCAAACAAATGCAGCCTTTTTTTGTCTCGTGTTTCCATCGTGTGAAACAAAAAAGGACAAGGTTGTGGAAAGCAGCTTGGTGGTTGGACCAGGACTAGGAACTAGGCTGTGGGGGGGGGGGGGGGGGGGGAGTGTGGCCGATCACGTGAAGAGTGAGTGCTGCCTTGCCGTTCCTTATTTAAATTTGGCAAAGTGTGTGCAGCACACACACACACACACACGGGACTCGGCCTCTGACTGCAGGTATGGCAATGATGCTTTCCACACACACGCACACGCACACACACACACACACACACACACACACACACACACACACACACACACACACACACACACACACACACACACACACGCCAACGTGACCAATGTGAGGGCAGTAGGCGTAGCAGAGCCTCTTATAATAGACAGCCATTCATGGTGAGGGGTCACTCGCTCCTATAAATCAATACACGGGAATTCGGCGAAGGCACTCTTTTCGTAGTGCCTCCCGTCGACGCTAGCTGTACAACCTGCTACCGGCGGCGCTATACTCTGAAAGGGATCGTCTATCTCCCACTCTCTCCCCCTCTCGCTCGCTGCTCTCTCTCTCTCTCGCTCGCTCTCTCCAAGGTGAGTTTTGGATAATTGAGTGCTAGGAGAAGGACAGCGAAAGCGTCGTTTTTTGAGTGGCTTGCTTCTGATTATTCGAGTGTGTGTTTGTTTTCCACAATCAAGGCTGAAATCAAATGTTGATATTGTCAAGGAGCTAATTGTCTCGCATGTGTGCGTGCGTTTTTGTTTGTGTGTGTGTTGGGTCTCCAAGGAAATTGGAAAATTCATAGAGGGATGAATATAAATTGTTGAGTGCCGGCTTCTGTTCCTCCTCTCTCTCTCTCTCTCTCTCTCTCTGTGTGTGTGTGTGTGTGTGTGTGTGTGTGTGTGTGTGTGTGTGTGTGTGTGTGTGTGTGTGTGTGTGTGTGTGTGTGTGTGTGTGTGTGTGTGTGTGTGTGTGTGTTTATGTTTATGAGTGCACATGGCTTGTAGCCCCCGCCATTCTGTGTTTTGTGCTGGTCACAGATCATTTCTCTCTCTCTCTCTCTCTCTGTGCCTCCCTCTCCCACTCTCTCTCTCTCTCTCTCTCTCTCTCTCTCTCTCTCTCTCTCTCTCTCTCTCTCTCTCTCTCTCTCTCTCTCTCTCTCTCTCTCTCTCTCTCTCTCTCTCTCTCTCTCTCTCTCTCTCTCTCTCTCTCTCCCCGTCTCTGTCTCTCTCTCTCTCTCCCCCTCTCTCCCTCTCTTCCCCCCTCCCTCTATGTTTACTACAGCCGTCTCTCCCAATAAAGTTGGCTTTTACTGCTGTCAGATCGCTCACTTGTAAAATGGGGCCTTTTCGCCCTATTCCCTTTGCCTTCTCATAATTCATATTCATTATGTCCCATTAGAGCGCGGGTCGTGTGTACATGTGGGGGGGGGGGGGGGTGATTTGTAGCCCCGCGTCTTCAGAGACCCACAGAAGACGTGGCCTTGTGCAGCCGTGTTTCTTTCATGCAATACGCGCCTGATGCAAAGCCATTGATCACTGGTTATCAGGGGCATAGGGGCGTGTGTGTGTGTGTGTGTGTGTGTGTGTGTGTGTGTGTGTGTGTGTGTGTGTGTGTGTGTGTGTGTGTGTGTGTGTGTGTGTGTGTGTGTGTGTGTGTGCATGTATGAACATGTGTGTGTTTGTGTGTTTGTGTGTGCATCTGCATGTCTGTCTTTGAATCTGTGTGGTTTTTTGTATGGTTGTGTGTGTTCATACGTGTGTGATCATTCACAATGAGATCTGTGTGTGTGTGTGTGTGTGTGTGTGTGTGTGTGTGTGTGTGTGTGTGTGTGTGTGTGTGTGTGTGTGTGTGTGTGTGTGTGTGTCTCTCTGTGTCGTGCTTGCATCTGCATATCTCGCTATGAATCTGTGGGGGGGTTTTGTGGGTGTGTTCATGCATGTGCGTGTGTGTGTGTGTGTGTGTGTGTGTGTGTGTGTGTGTGTGTGTGTGTGTGTGTGTGTGTGTGTGTGTGCATGTGCGTGTGTGTGTGTGTGTGTGTGTGTGCTTGTCAGCGAGCGTGTGTTTGAAGCTGTGTGTGAGAGTATGCGTGAATGTCTGCATGCACACGGCTCTCACAAGACCACCAGGAGCTCTGGTGCTCCGGGCCCCCGGAGTTTGACCTTTATGTGTGTGGTAGCCTCAGGCTGCCCCCCCCCGAACCCCCCCAATGCACTCGCTCCTCCCTAATGCAGGGAGGGAGGGGGGGGGGGGGGGGGTTCCTTAACTGGAACTCGTCTGTTGCGTTTTCTTCTACAACGCCCAACATAGAGGCGGCCACGACATCCTTTCCCTCGCGTCCTGTTCTTTCCTTTCTAAGACATCCCAGATGGAAGGTGGAGGGCGAGGGGAGGTCTCAAAAAACGTCTTCTCTTTTTCCTTCTTCCTTCTTCCTCTTCCTCTTCCTCTTCTTCCTCCTTTTTTCCTTCTCCTGCTTCTTTCTTCTTCTTCTCTTTCTTCTCTCTTCTCTCTTTTCTGTTCACTTTTCTTCTGTCGTTGTCCCCTTCTTCTCTTGTTTCTCTCTCTTCTTCTTCTCCTGTCTTTCTTCTTCTCTCTTCTCCTTCTCCTTCTCCTTCTCCTTCATCTTCTTCTCCTTGGTTGTCACTTTTTCGGTGCCATCATGCGTTTTCCTCCCCGGGACCCTATTAACCTGCGGCGCCCCCTTTGGGGCTGACGGGGCCGGGTCGCCTCATTCCCTGCCTGTGATGAAGGCAGACAGGGGGCCGGGGGGGGGGGGGGGGGGGGGGGGGTGTGTGGGGTCCTGTTTTTCATCCCCACCTAGAGACCCTGTCGTGTCCAACGTCTAACCCCCCCCTCCCACTCCCTCCCTCCCTGGGGAGAGGGGGGGGGGGTAATATCGTAATAGCATTTTCAGTTCTGCTCTCGAATCACACGACAAGATACAGCAGCGCTTGGGTCGGCAGAAAGAGGAGTGGAACTGAAAAAGGGCTTTGCGGGCCGTCCAACACCATTACATTCTGGGGACCACCTCAGTGACCCCAGTCCACGTGTCGATGGCCTTCCATCCACTCCAATTTCTGTATGGCCATTTATGTGGCCAGGCTCTTGTCATTATAGGAAATGTAATTGGGTTACAGCTACCACCTATATCTATATCTATATATATATATATATATAGATATAGATATATATATATATAGATATATATATATAGATATAGATATATATATATATCCCCGTCCCCACTTTATAGTTGGTAACTGGAACCCAATTACATTCATTTCATCTTTCAGCAGATCTTTCATTTCTAAAATCCAAAGTAGTCATCCACTTAGTGGGGGGGTGTGTGTGAGCGAAACGCAGAACGCAGAACGCGCAAAGGAACCGAGTCTAAAAATACTCCCTCACATGGCATGATGGTTGCATTCAGTGCGTGCTGCTTGGTCCGTGTGCGTGGGTGAGGTTCCACAGCTGCAAATGTGGGCCACACAATGTCTAACCAAACTATGTTGGCTCTCCATTAGGAAATCAAAGGGAAGTACAGAGACCATGTCGGAGGGGTGAGTGTCCTCTCTCACCGCTCACACCACCACCCTTTCCCCATCTCAAATGATAACGTCCTTGTTATTGGCCATTGGTGGAAACTAAATGTTTTGCTTTTGCTCTCTCCATCTCTCTCGCTCGCTCGCTCTCTTACTCTCCTGCTCTCTTTCTCTCATCTCTTTTTGTGTGTTATTTGTTTGTGTTTATGTGTTTGTTTGTCTGTTTGTTTGTTGGGTTGGTGACTTTCCATTTTGGGACACAGACCTGTAAGAAAACATTTGTTTCTCTGTGCTTAATTTGGCATGCTCTATTTTTTCCCTGTGTTGCTTTTTTAAAAATGCATGCTTTTCTACTGTTTCCACCATTAAGGTGACCTTATCTTGCTAATAGGCCTAATTATATAAGGCCTATGGTTAATATCATGTAAAAAATGGTGTGTGTGTGTGTGTGTGTGTGTGTGTGTGTGTGTGTGTGTGTGTGTGTGTGTGTGTGTGTGTGTGTGTGTGTGTGTGTGTGTGTGTGTGTGTGTGTGTGTGTGTCAAATTCGGTTTTACTACTAAGCATGCTGCCTGAATCCTTTGCCTAATCCCATTAGGCCTTTTATTGGGTGAATTAGTGTTTTCATGCACACTGCTGTGAGTTTGTATTGTAACATAAAATGTATTGAACACTAACTCCTTACATGTGTTTCTAAATAATTGAATTACAGACTATTGAAGCATTTAGAATGGGGATTAATGCTTCAATCATTTCCTGTTATTGTTATTTTGTGTTTAATGTCTTTGTCTATTAAACCAACAATGTTATTTGAATGTCGAAGATATTAAAGAGGTAGTGAATCAAAATCTTAAATGATTGTCCCCTTAGTAATCTATGCCATGTTGCCATGGTTACTCAAATTAAACCCTAAATTAAGGAAAACGAGAGTAAAATCCTATGTTTGTGCCAGCCGTTGCCGAACCGTCTTTGAACGCTCCGCTCAGTTCCCGACGCTAACAGCGTCCTTTTCTTAACGTCGAAGTGCCTTCACCGGGTCACCTCGACGTCACGACCAAGGGTCTCTGGCGGCGAGGTGTCTGTGGGGAGGTCCAAAAGAGGGATAAGCTTTTGGACACTTTAGTGTAATGCCACAGCAGGTGGCACACTTCACACACAACATCGCTAATTATAGCGCTCATACACAACAACGGTACTAAAAATGTATCACAATGTTGGCTTGAGTCGCAACCATAGGGATAACATCCCCCACCCACTGCCCCGTACATTTTTAATTTTTTGTATTTGAATTGGAGCTGAATTCGGGAGTTCACACTTCAAGGAGGTTCTAGATTTTATCCTTATGTTTTAAACACATTTAACTGAAGTTGAATTTTGACAGTCTTCAACATCAACCTGATTGTAAATCAGACACATTCATGCATTGTGTATCAAGCTAGCCTTATATGTGTGCACCTCTTGTAGCTGTCTGAAAGTATGTGTAAAGGTGCCGATTTATTGTCTTTCAGAAAAAATCCAAATACTCGGCAACGAGAAGACTTCTATTGAAGGTAAATCCACTCTGACATTAAAGCATTTGGCAGATTTGCTCAAGAAGACCCCAGGTTAATTGTTGACATTTTCAAGTTTTGAAGATTTTTTCCATCTCATCCCCTCTTGGGGTGTACACTCATACCAATATTGGGCAGCTACTATTTATCTTTTGGTAGCATTACAAATGGAAACCAAAACTTTGTACATAACACAAAAATATACTTTTGTTAGCAAGCAGGCTACAGCGTTTGCCAGCTCCACCACTGATGTGTTTACAGATAATCGATGGTTATCCTTTCGTTCGTTTTTTATTAAGGTGTGGTTATTCAACAGGGCAAGCTGTTGAGGAAGGCCGAGGCATTGCTGGTTGTTGAGCAGACAACCAAGGCTGCTGAGAGAGAAGCAAAGCTTAAGGAGAACTGTCCACCCCTCAAACTGTCTGGCCTCAATGTGGAGGACCTGCAGGTAGAAGCTCTCCTTACTTAGCCTTTTGATTCAGCACGAGACTGCGGGATGGATAAATATTGTAGCTGCATGGCACAATATTAATTTTGGCCATTTTGTTTGTTACCGATACTGATCTTGAAACAACACCTTCAGGTGCTAGTTTATAGATTCTAGATTCTCAGAAAATAAAAGCAGTCTGGATGATGTAGTGGCAACATGAAAGGTGTAGGCCTATTTATCGCCGATATTTATAGTGAAACAATTGATACTTTCTGTTAATATTAGGACCAACCAACTTTTATTAAATGCAATTCTTTTCGATTTTTCCTCCAAGTAAACATATATTCTCTCAAAAAGACGTGGGTTTGAAAAGGCTTCTCGACAGCTATCTTGCCGCAAGCTCTGCGGAAGTTCAAAGCCAGGCTTTTAGCCTACATTTCGTCTGATGATGCATCACCTCTGACTGCGCTTTTATTCTTCCCCTCACTTCCTTCCACATTGGTTAAGGCTTTCACTATAAGAGCGTCTCATTTCTTTCCCTTACCCCGTTTGTTTTTTACATGGCAGGCACTCCTCAAGACCATGCACAAACAGATTGACGTCCTTGATGAAGACCGGTACGACCACGAGGTGAAGGTTGCCAAGAATGAGAACGAGGTTCGTGTCTTTGTAATGGAAATGAACATAAGTTGTCAGAATATTGATGGACCGCCAGCTCGCCATCTCCCCTCGGCAAGCACTGAGCCTTTGTAGATCAAAAAAACCAACGCTCCTGTCTTAATCCGCCTTCCATTAAGGCTTACATTTATTTACCTCTTATATATTATAAATGTAATTCTTATATCCCGTATCAGAAATCAATGGGGGCTGCAGAGATCAGGTTAATGCGGCCTGTCAGAGCAGAGCATATGTGCCCTGACAGGAGGCATTAAGCTGATCTCTGCAGCTCTCATTGATTTCTGATAGGGGCTATATAACTAATACCTGGGTCCATGCACGCTATGGGGAGTTGAGCCGCGATCCCAAAGCCTTGACATTTAAGATCTGTCGAGTGAAGGGCCATGACGCCACCATGGTACTACCATGCTGGGGACCTGTATACTGATGCTGGTAACTCCCCATCCCCCAACACACAAAACACATATACACACACACATACACACACACACATGCACACACACACATGTATGCACACACGCACACACACACGCATCGACACGCGTACATGCATACATGCACACACACATGCGCTCACTAATGCACGCACGCACGTACACACGCACATATACATACACACACACACACATACACATACGCACACACACACATACATGCACACAAAACACGCACACACACACACACACACACACATACACATACGCACACACACACATACATGCACACAAAAACACGCATACGCACACGCACATACACACGTACACAGATCCAAGTGCTGACACATAAGGTCCGGGAGCTGAAGGGAACGAAGAGGCCCAACCTGAAACGGGTGAAGAAGACAGGGGACCTGGTGCTGAGCGGGGCCAAGCTGCCCGCCAAGTCGGACTTCAAGGTCGCCCTGAAGACGGTGAAGAAGGACGAGGAGAAGGTGGGTCTCCTTCTCCAACACTCCCTACGCCTGTATACGTCGTATGGACACTGTCTACGCCTGTATACGTCGTATGGACACTGTCTACGTCGTATGGACACTGCCTACGCCTGTATACGTCGTATGGACACTCCCTACGCCTGTATACGTCGTATGGACACTGTCTACGTCGTATGGACACTCCCTACGCCTGTATACGTCGTATGGACACTGTCTACGTCGTATGGACACTGCCTACGCCTGTATACGTCGTATGGACACTCCCTACGCCTGTATACGTCGTATGGACACTGTCTACGTCGTATGGACACTCCCTACGCCTGTATACGTCGTATGGACACTGTCTACGCCTGTATACGTCGTATGGACACTGTCTATGCCGGTATACGTCGTATGGACACTCCCTACGCCTGTATACGTCGTATGGACACTCCCTACACCTATATATGTCGTGTGGATACATGGAGGGATGTTTCGCTGTGTGCGGTTCACAGTCGCTTGCTTTAACCCTCCCCCCCTCCTCCCCCCCGTGGGCTTGTGAAAATATCCTTCGTTCAGATGCCTTTCATTATGGACTTACTTATTTTTTATTTCACCAAGCAATACTTTTTATTTGAAAGCAATTGCTTTGATTCATCGTGGTATTTATGAAATCATTTCTTCTAACCTCTGTGACTGCAGATTGCACAGTGGCATTCATGTAACCATGTAACCATTTTCTCTCTCTCTCTCTCTCGCTCTCTCTCTCTCTCTCTCTCTCTCTCTCTCTCTCTCTCTCTCTCTCTCTCTCTCTCTCTCTCTCTCTCTCTCTCTCTCTCTCTCTCTCTCTCTCTCTCTCTCTCTCTCTCTCTCTCTCTCTCTCTCTCTCTCTCTCTCTCTCTCGCTCTCTCTCAATACTTCTCATTACTTCTCACTCTGCTTCACTTCACTCTCTTGCTCTTTTGATCGGCTCCTATACCCTTGCTCTCGCTCTCTCACGCTCTCTCACCTCTCTCTCTCTCGCTCTCTCTCTCTCTCTCTCTCTCTCTCTCTCTCTCTCTCTCTCTCTCTCTCTCTCTCTCTCTCTCTCTCTCTCTCTCTCTCTCTCTCTCTCTCTCTCTCTCTCTCTCTCTCTCTTTCTCTCTATCGCCCTGCAGAAGGAGGAGGTGACTGACTGGCGTAAGAACGTTGAGGCCATGTCTGGCATGGATGGGAGGAAGAAGATGTTTACTGCTGCTCAGTAGGGAAAGATAAACCAATGTTCAGCGCCGTGAGAACTCCCTCACATTAATTTCCAGCGTGGTCTAAATTTTACAAGCTAATTGCTAGATGAGGCTGCCATATGAAGATATGAAGAGATTGAAATAACCATTTTTCTTTTTGTAAAGTGGAATGTGTGACATTTAATTTAAACGCTTTGTACTGTAAAAAGAAAAGAATAGCAATAGTATAAAATAAAGAATATATTCATACTGAATTGAACTTGACGTACTCATTACGTTTATCCACCGACTCAATGAGGGAGTGTTCTGTGTGCTGCGGTGATCGTCCTTCTATACCTTTTGACCTGTGGGGGGCAGTGTAGGTCAGGAGGCAGACATACAACAACACAGAGCACTTTCACGAAGTGCGACCGCTCCAGCATTATCTCCACCAGGGGGGGGTGCCCCAAACATGCCAAAACATCAACGTCAACTTCTGTAAAAGTAAAGTTGAGGCATAAATACAGTTATTTCTTGTCTCCCACTTGATCTGCCCCAAGGTCATATGGTAGGGGAGTTTGCGTGTGTGTGTGTGTGTGTGTGTGTGTGTGTGTGTGTGTGTGTGTGTGTGTGTGTGTGTGTGTGTGTGTGTGTGTGTGTGTGTGTGTGTGTGTGTGTGTGTGTGTGTGTGTGTGTGTGTGTGTGTGTTGTGGTGTGTGTGTGGTGGAGGGAAGGAGGAGGGGAGTGTTGTGTGGGGGGGAGTGTGTGTTGTGGGTGTGTGTGTGTGGGGGGGGGGGGGGGTAGAGGGTGCCTGTCAACAGACACCCCCCCTCCCTCCCTGATTCAATTCCAAATATGAATCCAACTTTATTTAATCACACTTCAAAAATGACATTGTGCAGTGCGCTCGGCTGTTCTTTGTGTGGTGTGACTTTCAAATTAAAAGTTTGTCATGACAACTGCAATTATTGTCTCGCCTATCACGCTCAGCCTTTCTCTCTGCGTATTGTATAAAGAACACACAGCCTTCTCTTTGCTGATTGGACACAGATGGGGGGGATGGAGGAGGGGGTCAGATGTAGAATCAGACATCCCCCACACAGTGTCAGAAAGCTGCCCCACATATGACTCTTCACCAGGAATAGGAATCAAAAGAAGGCATTGTCAGTAGCCATGCGTCGTGTCAATGCAGCTTAGGGGTGACACAAGCAAGAAGCAGGCCTCCATTTTGAACCCACCATTTTGGAAGAATCTGTTTTGGCAGTCAAGGGCCTGAATTTTAGCTGGAAGAGTTCCTTTGATCAAGTTTCTTTGGAAGGCGTATCATTAAAATGTTTGTATTAGTTTTGAAAGGCTCCCGTGTGATGTCCACGCTGTGTTATCAGCAACAACCGAATGCTGCAGCTCTTTGAAGTTGTTGCAGGAGTGGTTTTCGTACAACTGAGTCGGCTGCAAATCTCCCTTTTTTCCTGAAGTTTTTTTGTTTCAGGTAATTCAATGGATTAAATTGTAATGGAAAGTTGCCCTCACTTAATTACCCCCAATGACACCCACCACTATAAACCAGGCCTTCCCCCTGCCTTCTCCTTACAGCCCGGCTCATGGTTTAAACGCACATGCTAGTGTCCTACAGTTTGTTCCTATTTCAGACCCTGTGTACCGGGAAATAGGATAACGCTTGAGTGCCAAAAACTAAAAACTACTTCTATAAACGGCCGCAACACACCGATCCCGGACATATCTGCCCTTACCAACTTGAATACTTTTGTTTGAGATCAGAGAAATTACAAGGCAATTATGGAAGTGCAGGGATCCATTTAAGGGCAATGGCAACGGTGGATTTTGGGGGGTCTGAGAGACAAAACGTAAACCTCCATTTCCAGGTCATTATGTAAGAGAACGCCCATGTAGGCAGTTAGTCGTGATGCAGGCGTGTGAAGGCTTGGTTTGTTCCTTGTACGGATTGTTTGCAGAACACTTTGTAGAATAACTTTATGGTGACTTTGTGTAAATGTATGTAGTTGTCAGCGACCCAGAACAACATCGTATGGTACCAATTTATCGTGGCTACAGCTAAAACATCCCTTGGGCATTCTTGTATTATTTTTGTTATATGTTTGCACTTTATGTGAACGACCTTGACTTTGTGGTTAACATATAAAAAGTAAACCCATTAACACAAAGAATAAACACAATGGCTGGGATGGAACTATGTGATACAGAGAAGTCCAACCAACACAAAATTAACCCTACAGTTACAGCGAAATGACGTCAGACTTCTTAGTGACAGATGATAGGTGCAGCAGGTCATTTCACAGATTATGCCAATCAAATGTGTATGATTTTAAGTCGTTACACGGTCTAAGCGTGACAGAAAAACTAAAGATTTCTGCTCCTAAAGTTAAATATGAATAATAACAAAAATCTAAGTAATTTCAATTTGTGGAAAAATAAACATGGCTAATGCTTTAGTTTTACCTCTCTGCACAATTTAGAAACAACTTAAAACAAGGCAAGCAGAGGTTATAAAAATGACCATAAAACATTCTCTTTTTTCAAAAACTTAATATTTTCAATCTGATTTTCTACAAAGTGTCACATTCACCTGCTGGGATTTTAACTTCTGCCTTGAGTCAACATACACATGAGCAGTGTTTTCTTTGCTAAGAGTCCGAGCAGGAATGAGGGTGTCCCTCAGGGAACCGTCCTGATGCCCCTGAACATGTCAGAAGGAGTTCGATTCAGGGCCAGGTGTGCTACAACGCGCTGTTTAATCGCTCTCTGGGCCTCTGGTAGGTTACACGACATGTAACCGATCATAATAAGTCATTTCACATCAGGGAAACGATCCATGCAAAGGGGGTCAGAGGGAGTAGGGCAGTGAAAAGTTCTAAACCCCAAATTTATCACACACACATACACACACCGTTGAAAGAAAAGATGTGGCTCGTATTTCATCAGCGAAACGGCGTCGATGGTGATTCACACACGTACATGGTGTAGTGTTACTCCACACGATCATTCAAGATGAGCGTTGAACATTTATAATGCTCGGCATCAAACTCAAAACTGTTGCCCAGAAAAGATGAGATAGAAAGAAGACAAGATAAATACAAGTCACGAAGAGGGTAAATTATTATGCAAGTATCAGCATCAGGCAAAAAGGATGAAATACAATACGCATATCTGGTGCCACAAAATGGTTGCGTAAAACCCTATGATTAAAATCTGTATAAAATTAGCATATAATTGCACTGGGAGGGATACACATAACCCAATAACAATATGACAACAACGATAAGTACCTTTGAACTACCTTTGTTACTAGAGGCTGCGTTCAAGCACTCGGAGAAACAGCAGGTTTGTTCATGCGGTGCGAAATCATTTTCATATCATTATACCTACTGTAGCTGATTCTCCCATGGCTGCTGGTTCACCATCAATCCCAGACGGCGGCCTCGTTTGTTTGTCGGTTGATAGTGGCAATAAAGGAAGCACTCACTCAGTTGTGGCCTAATACACCTCTTTAACTGAGACTGGAACACAATATTTACACAGTACATCCGCGTCTGTCTTTCTTCTTTCTTTCTCTTTTCCTTTCGTCCTTCCAGGTTTACCCAAGCTAGCTCTGTGTCTTAAGACGCAATGTTCTCTGACAACTTTCTGTCCACAGTAGAGGGGGGGAAGAGATATACTGCAGGTGTAACGGCCAGGGGGTAGTGTTGGCTGCAATACACGGGCATCCATCTTAAGGTTAGTACACAGCAAGTGAAAGGGTCATGTGTTAATCCGCTCTGTCTTCATCTTATTAATCAAAGAGCCATTGGTTATACACCGGCACATTGGCTATGCAGCAAAATCTTCACAATATTGTAATGCAACCCCACATCTCTTATATGTCCAGTCGCTGACGTGGAATGATGTTATGACGGGATAAAGCTGTAAGTGGATCTACACCTACACATGTTTTGTTTTTGTGCAAGCAATTGTTGTATATAAACTCGGCGAACGGCACCTCTTTTGTTTAGATGGTAGCAGACACACAGTGGGCGGGGGTGTTTTGCTCATTGTCTGTCAAGGCTTTTATAGTAACAAACGTCCACCGTGGACGCAAACAGCCCAACGTGATCAAATCCTTCAGTCTAAACGGAGAGATAAACATAGAAAAACATCCATTCAGACCCGTCAACGACAAAGCAGAGCACCCTGGCTCCGGGTGGGTTCGCACAATCCTACACATAATGGCAAGCGTGCGCTGGCTAGCTTACATCGTGTTCACAAGTGTGTCTTTCTTTGGCCCACGACTGTACAACTCCCTGAAGCACCAAATATGTCCAACTAAAGCTGTTCTGCTAATAAATGCGGCCCTGACCTTTGACAAGGCCAACTGTAAACCGAGCTTGCGTTTCAGATAAACACCTGAGCTCATTGTGTAAATATAGTAAACGGACGCAATACGCAGGATTCTAAGGACATTATACCATCTCTAAACAATGCCCAAAGACCGAAGCCCAATTTCTGGCACGCACATTTCACCATGGACCAATCTTTGAATCCTATTAATCTAGCTCGGATTCCGGGCCAAGTTGTTGTCAACCAGTTGGGAGCGCGGTGGATCCCATAAGGCAGGTCTGGACGGGAGAAAAATAAATTATGGTTTTATCTCTGGGCGTCCTTTTAAAGAACATAAACACATTTAGAGCTTTAGTGAATATATTGACTCCAGCCGTTGCTCTCTCTCTCTCTCTCTCTCTCTCTCTCTCTCTCTCTCTCTCTCTCTCTCTCCTCTCTCTCTCTCTCTCTCTCTCTCTCTCTCTCTCTCTCTCTCTCCTCTCTCTCTCTCTCTCTCTCTCTCTCTCTCTCTCTGCCACTCTCTGCCACTCTCTGAGTCTCTCTATGTAATTGCTGCTCTCTCTCGCTCTCTCTCGCCATCACCCTGCCTCTCTTTCTTCCTCTCTCTTGCTCTTTCCCTCAAACACACACAAGCAAGTGCGCAAGCACACACACACACACACACACACACACACACACACACACACACACACACACACACACACACACACACACACACACACACACACACACACACACACACACACACACACACACACACTTGCAGAGCATGATATTGGCATATGGGCAGGAGCAGTGGGCCGTGCCAGCGCAAGACATGCAAAGAGGTGCCCGGGCCCACATTGTGTTTATTTCCGCGCCGATGCACTGACGCTCATAAGTTCACCCTTTGTTCAGCGTATTGTTGTTTTAGGAGGGAAACAATAGAGGGACATATCTCAAGCTGTTTATTCACCATAGAAAACGGAACACTAAGCCAATTGTATTTGGGTCTCGTTTAGCCCCCCCCCCCCCCTGAAACCGTACCAAAACCAAGACAGACAGAGGGGTCACAAACTGAGCACTGTGAAATATGAATCGTCTTCTGCTACTCAGTAGAACACACACTAATACCACTGGATTAATTGGTGACATTTGTTAAAATGATAGCGTCTCTCGGATGTCATCCATGTCAGATATGGTAGGAAAAGACAGTGGTTCCTGAACATTACATCAAGGAATTGATAGTTGCTGTGATATAGTATTTCAAACGGCTTCGGGCCTTCTGTTCTGCCCGTGAGTGTTCTAGCAGACGGACTCCCTTTTCTCGCCAAGATTAACATTTCATATGATCGTTCTTGACAGAGGATTTTCTTACAGAGGCCCCTTAAAGGATAACCAAAAAAGGGCATTTTTGGGGTGAAAAGTCTCAGTCACGACAAGAACTCCTACTTAGAAGTCCGGGATCAGTAATGCGTTAACCTTCTATCCCTAATTGAATTCATAACTTATTTTTTAAATAGACTTGTGTTTGAGAGAACGAGAGCTTTATCGCTGTATGAGTTTTGGAGGGGGGGGGGGACTATAGGGAGAGGAGAGCGGCTACCAGAAGGAGACCTAGATGTGTGCGATTATGTTTTAAAGGGAGGGGCTTGGGACTTTTTTTTCATCATTGCATTACAGTGAGGAACCAGCAGAATTACACACTCCCCTCACTGGCCTCTGTGGTTGTCTGAGACATCGACTGAAGAGTACAACTTAACTTTTCTCCCCGTATCAAGATCCACAGGTAAGCGCCAAACAAACTATAGGCCTATTTAGTGAGAAGTTACAGAATATACATTGAAATAGTGCTGCGTTTTTAATGATGGCGACGCGTATGTATTTTGACGCGTGTGTGTGTGTGAGTGTGTGTGTGTGTGTGTGTGTGTGTGTGTGTGTGTGTGTGTGTCAGCGTTGAAGAGAAAAGTTTCGACACTTATTTCCCAAATGAATAATGGGACAAAAGCGTCATGACTGTTGTGGTGGGGTTAGCCTATTGTATATTCCTGAAAGAATGCAAAGTTGAAGCCATCATCCGTTTCCTTGTTGCTCGTTTGTTGCCATGACCCACACTTTGTCAAAGCTTACTCGAATCCTTTCGAAGTCACCATTTCACTGAGCTTTACCACGCGTGTGGTTGTGGAAACGCGCGTTTATATAGGGCCTATTATAAGCCCTATTATAAACGGAGCGTTGCTACCATTCGGGTCTTTCTTCAGATTGTTATCGGACAAAAGATGCTTGTGGGCGTTCTCCAAACCCCCTGAACAGCCCAGCCTGTTATTGCCTCGTCCCGCACACTGGCTACATATTCCTCTGGCAATGGCAAACTTGACCTGTGATAAAGTAGTAAACGATCTTGGATCTTTCGCTATCAATCCCCATCTCGTGTGTTTTGTCAAATAAAAAGTCATGAAATGACCATGAGCTCGGAGAACGAATTTAGTAGGTTCTTCTGTTGCCTGAATGACCCTGTAAGTATAGGCCGGGACATAAAAGC
>OLKM01001806.1:10000-37500 GCA_900291075.1 Melanogrammus aeglefinus | reverse complement strand
ACGCCATGGTGCTGTGGTGACTCCCCCCCCACACCCCTACCACATGTGTGTCAATACGTATATGCGTGTGAAAATACTCGTGACATTGCTGTGGCCCAGAGAGCACACTGTTCTTTTCCGTGTTTGTTTGTTTTTCTGCATTTTGTTTTCCCTTCCCACTAACGCGATGAATGTGTGTGTTTTTCTTCTTCTAGCGGAGGCTTTTTTGTGGGGGGGGGGGGGGGGTGGGTGACCAGCTCGGCTAGGCTAACGTTGTTTACCTAAGGCTTGTTTGGTGGTAAGGGGTTTTGTTTACACGAGCGCTGTGCACATTTTCCTGTTTGAATTACTGCCCCCCCCCCCCCCCCCCCCCCCCCCCCCATTTCCTATGGGGCACTGACTTCACGAGGTGTTGGATTGGTTTCGATGTTTTCGACTTGACGGACCATTTCAAGTCACCCCCCCCCCCCCCCCCTTTGATTATCTCCAGACTTAAAATCAGTGTGTAGGTATGTCAGTCCTGAGTCCTCAAAAGTATAGCGTGTGTCTCTGCATAGGTGTTTCTCATCTTTATAGTGGCTGCATATGCCTAGAATTGTAACTAATAACCATGTCTAATCTATCAATAACTATCCTCCTAACACACATCAACTTTCCATCATTTACATTACGTTTCAAAATAAGTCCCAGTGAATTATGAACAAATGGAACCGGTTTATAATTCATGTTTCTATTGTCCTCTCGTTATCGCGACAGGGCTCTCGTCCAATTGGTCGACAGCCATCTCTCCCACCTGATTAAGCCAATTAGCTGGCAGCACAGTCTGAGGTCTGTGTAGGGCGCATTAGTAATTGCCAAAGAGTGCATTTATAGAGTCTCCTACTCACCCTGCTCCCTAATCAGGAGCATACTTTGCCATCCACTTGGAGGCCTCTGACGGCTGTTCAGGAATGCATTGCAAACAAACCCCCGTGGGCCAACAGCCTTCTCCGATGTCACATGTCACACACCATCAGGTAGTTGGGGGGGGGGGGGGGGTGGTTGAAGGTGGTTGATTGAGAAGCAAGGCTCAACAGTCCTACCTCTGCCACTAGTCGTCCTTCTTCCCCTGTCCTCAGCTCTCAAAGCGTTTGTCTCAGAGTATGAACCTGTGTACGCGCCAAAGCGCACGCACGCATGCACGCACTCGTCGCTTGTGTGTGTGACCTAGGGCTATGAATACCTCGGATTTCCTGAACAGTAATGAAGAGGTGTATCAGAATGCCTGCGTCGTTATTAACCTATCAGAGGCCCTTTGCTGATTGGACACACTGCTGTGCGTTCCATTCAGGATCCATTGGGTAATTTGTCAATTTGCCTCTTTGTACTCTTAACTTTGAGTCTGGCACGCGGACAGGACGAACAAAAAACACAGGCCCTTTAGAAAGCCATTTTAATCAGCCATGGCTCCGCTGGGACGTACGCTGGCATTGGTGAGCTTCTTACCTCATCAGAGCTCTGCCAACGGGGATTGGAAGAAACACTCACTCAGGTTTTTTTTTTGTGTGTGTGTGTGTGTATTGGATAACCCAAGGTCTCCGCCTGAGGGGCTTAACTGTAATAGACCTGCTCTATGACTGTCCGTCTGACAGCCAAGTGGTACTTATTAAACCAAGAGCCGCTCCGCGCAACACGTCCTGCTGCGCTTAACCTCGTCGGAGGCTAATTCCGCAGCTTTTTAATGCGAGTGCTCCCGTCACAAATTCTCGCAGGCCCCCCCTCCCAAAAAAAATGCATATGCGCGCAATTAGCAATCGGATCAAACGATGAACAGAGACGGGGGAAACACTCCCAGTCCGGAATAAAACTAGCGATCAATGCAGCAGTTGACAGCGGATAAGTCAAGATGAATGCGGTTCTTTTAGTTTATTTTATTTTTTCGTAAAAGTGCCCGTGTCTTGGCAGTGGTCCAGAGTGTCCCTGGGATATTTTGTGAGGACCCGCCAGCGGTCAGAAAACCGGGCCTTAATCTCGTAGGACACCTGCCATCCTCGCTTAAGTTTCCAAGAGGCACAACGAAGGAGTAAGCGGGTGGAGCAGGGTGTCTAATTGAGTGCGAGTGTTTGTTAATTAGCCCTACGACCGGGCCAATGGCTGCTTCCTGTGTGATTAACGATTACACCAATCACGGCAAGATGGCGGCGGCCGCAACGTTTCAAATGTTTTGGCCGCCTCGATGTCTCGGACACCCACTTGAAATGTCGACCTCGAAAACCAATTGGTGAGTCACAACTGAAGCGTTTTTTTATTTTTCTCGTTTTTCTCCATGGGTTCAACGTTTTGACCTCGTTCAATCGGTTGATAAATGGTTTAAATTCCTAAATTGACGCAAGAAAACAAGAAAACATCTTAATGAAGGAAGAAAACCGATGACCACAAGAAAAACGTTCCCCACGGAACCTCGCAGACCAACAAGTCTTTCTTATTTTTGTGTCGCTCAATAAAGTATCGCTCCTCCTTTTTAACAGCAGTGCAAGCATTAGCAGCAGTATTGTATTACAAAGCCTAATCCTTGTTGAAGTCCATTACACTACAGGCTGTGTTGAGAGTGTTAAGATCCATTCCAACAGTTTGAGGACTAAGCTGGTTGCGAACCAGTGGCTTTTTTAAAAAAAAAACGAAAAATCTGTTAGTGAAGGGTTGAACGCTTGGTGTTGTTGGGGGACTGTCAGAGGGTTAGAACCAATCCATCAAACCCTCCACCACCACCACCACCACCACCACCACCACCACCCTCCTCCTCCAACACCACCTCAACCTACGACCCAATGCTGCCAACAACCCCCCCCCCCTCCCATCTCATCCCCTACCTCAACCTCCAACCCTCGACCGCCTCCGTCACCTCCTACCACCCCCCCCCCACCACCACCAGCAACATCCACCACGCCAACCACGCACCCAGAACAATGGGCTCTTGTTGCCAAACTGTGTGTGTGCGCGTGTGCGTGTGCACGAGAGAGCAGCCCGCATTCACCCTCCCCTGGCCTGGCCCACATCCCGGCAGGTCTTACGGGGTTGGGGGGGGGACCGGGGACGGGGGACGGGGAGCCCTGAGCCCTGCGGTGCCACTCAGGTCTCGTGACAGCCACCTGGGAGACCACCTTGGATAATGACTCCTATTAGTTCAGGTTAAACATAATGACCAGTAATGGTACACCAATGCCAAGATAAACCCTCAATGTGTGTGTGTGTGTGTGTGTGTGTGCGCGTGTGTGTGTGGAAAAAATACAGGACCGAAATGAAATACCAGTCAGTCAAGCTCTGCGCATAAACACAGGTCTGAGGGGAGGGGGATTGAATAGGTGTGTGTGTGTGTACGTGTGTGTGTGCGTGCGTGCATGTGAATGGGATGTGTGTGTATAGGGGGTACAGGTATTCTGGGATTGTGTGTGTGTCTGCAGGTGGCCCAGGGGAATATGTTTTTGTGTGTGTGTGTGGGTACGTACGTCCATGTACGTGTTGAGTGTTGCGTGTGCACGTGCTACTCTTGCACGCACATGTGAATGTGTGCGTGTGCGTGCGTAGATGAGTGTTTGCGTGCGCAGGTGAGTGCTGTGTGTGCATGTGCTCCAGTACTGTGTGTGTGCATGCGTGTGTACATGTGAGTGTTGCTTGTGTGTGAACGCAGGTGAGCATTGCGTCTGCATGTGCTCCAGTATTGTATGTGCGTGTTAGGGTTGTGTGTGCATGTGAGTGTTGAATGTCCATGTGCATATTGTGTGTGTGCGTGCGTGTGCGCTCACAGTGTTCCGCGTGTGTGCGCTCTAAGGCCGAGGTGAGCCAGGTGCAGTGAGAGGGGGTTTGGGGGAGGAGGGAGACGAGTAGGCCCGCGTGGACACATCACTGCCCCGGTCTGGATCTATTCTCGTTTAACTCTCACCCCAAATCTCATTTCCAGTTTTGCTTTCGGCACCAAAAGAAAAAACCTTTTCACAGAGAAGCCTCCTCACAGCACCGCTCAATTATTTACAATTTCATGGCTGTCTGCGATATGTGTTATTCTAATAAATTTGGGAATTAGGAGGCTTAAATACCACACATCCATTAACCTCGAAAGCCTGAATTTCATCCTCGATTTAGCTCACAGAGCGTCGCGTCACGTCCGTGGCAGTCGGCGGCGATGAGGATATAGCGGCCGCGCGACGCTAGGCTATGCTATACCTCTGCCGTCGCAAGGAGAGGACTAGCATCGTAGCGGTAGTGTAGTCTGAGACTTCATGGCTGGAAGTGGAATAAATGAGGCAATTTGAAGACCACTGAAGAAAAAAGAGAAAGTACTCTGAACAGCCACTAGGACAGAGCCGCGGGCGACCTGGAACTGTCCAAAGCAGATGAGCCAGGCAACACGGTGTCCCCATCGACTGAGAGAGAGGGCGAGAGAGATAAAGATTGAGCTAGGGATAGAGAGAGAAAGATGGAGCGAGAGAGAGAGAGAGAGAGAGAGACGGAGGTTTTGCTATTTTTGGGATAGCGAGAGATGGATAGAGACAGCGAGAGGGAGATAAAACTAGAAAGAGAGGGATAGAGAGGGCGAGAGGGAGAGGGCTAGAACGAGGGAGAAAGCTAGAGAAGGAAAGGCAGAGGGAACGAGTGAGAGAGATGGGGAGAGAGACAGCTGGTGAGAGAGCCGAGAAGAAAGAGAGAGAGGCAGCTCGAGAGAGAGAGAGAGAGAGAGAGAGAGAAGAGAGAGAGAGAGAGAGAGAGAGAGAGAGAGAGAGAGAGAGAGAGGGAGCTTTTGTTATGTCTCACAGAGCTCTAGGGTTTCATGGAATTCCTGCCAGTGGATTCCAAAGTCTCCAAACCGCAGAATGAGAGGAATAATGCAGAGGCTCCCTGATGTGCCAGACCGAAAACAGGGGTGACTCGGTAGTCTCTCTCTCTCTCTCTCTCTCTCTCTCTCTCTCTCTCTCTCTCTCTCTCTCTCTCTCTCTCTCCTCTCTCTCTCTCTCTCTCTCTCTCTCTCTCTCTCTCTCTCTCTCTCTCTCTCTCTCTCTCTCTCTCTCTCTCTCTCTCTCTCTTCCCCCCCCCCTTGGGGGTACCGGGCGTCAAACTGCCCGCTGAACATGTGTTGGGCATAAACACACACAACACATGCACAAACATGCATGTTTACTGTGCACAGTTTGAGAATGGGTATCTGACCTCTACTGCTTAGATTAGCATTATTTTGCCCCGGGGGTTACAACCCCCCGCCCCCCCAAACCACACACACAGACACCCACCCCTCCAGCTTGCTGCCCTGCCGATCATAACAGCCAGAACAAAATATATCTGAGAATATGTGGTCAAGTTAGGTGTGTGTGTGTGTGTGTGTGTGTGTGTGTGTGTGTGTGTGTGTGTGTGTGTGTGTGTGTGTGTGTGTGTGTGTGTGTGTGTGTGTGTGTGTGTGTGTGTGTGTGTGTGTGTGTGTGTGCGTGCGTGCGTGCGTGCGGTGTGTGTGTGTGTGTTCCCTGTGGATGCAATGGAAACAGGAAGGAGATCTCTCGCTGGAATGTATTGTTGGAACCGTTTGAGCCACTGTCAGATTAAACGTTCTGGGGAGTTTTCGGTCTGCTCCTCGTATTATGAGGGTTCGTGTCCCGGCTTTAGCGAGGCTAATCGATAGAAAGGCACAGTGTCGTTGCTTTTGTCCAAACGCAAACCGCGCCAGTCGTTTCAGATACAAATTTTTCTGCAGTTCTAAAAATCCCCATTAAGAGCTGTTGAAACATTCTTCATGTACGACACTTGGTGGTTAAAGGTCTGACGCCCACACAAGTAACTCTGAACGGGCCCTCTCTAACTCTCTGTGTCTCTCTCTCTCTCATCTCTCTCTTACTTTCTCTCTCTAACTCTCTGTGTCGAGAGAGAGAGAGAGAGAGAGAGAGAGAGAGAGAGAGAGAGAGAGAGAGAGAGAGAGAGAGAGAGAAGAGAAGAGAGAGAGAAGAGAGAGAGAGAGAGAGAGAGAGAGAGAGAGAGAGAGAGAGAGAGAGAGAGAGAGAGAGAGAGAGAGAGAGAGAGAGAGAGAGAGAGAGAGAGAGAGAGAGAGAGAGAGAGAGAGAGAGACCATTACTTGTCGACGAGAAGGGGCAGACCAAATGTGTCCGACGTACTTATTAGACCAAAATGCAGGCAGCGCTGTCCTTGTTAGGAGGCGTGCGCTGGAGGGCCCGACGCATTACGTGGACTTATCCTGATATTTCTAATGTATTCATTGGTTTTGAAAAAGATTGACATTATTGCTATGACCCCCCCCAGGCCACCGGTGAGCATTCCAAGAGATCCCTCCTCCACCTCCTCTCATCCTCTGTGAGTAATAAAGGCACACACACACACACACACACACACACACACACACACACACACACACACACACACACACACACACACACAAGATTACACTTACGCACACCCACACACACACACACACAGAGATTCACTTAGGCCCCCATACACACACACAGATCTACTAGCACACACAACTACACACACACACACATCTGCACACACACACAGATCTGCACACACACACGCGCGCGCGCGCACACACACACACACACAATCACAATCACACACACACATCACGCACACACACACGCAGCGCCACACACACACACAACACACACCACCACAACAGACAACCCAACACACACACACACCAACACACAACACAGATCCACACACGATAAGCACACAACAGCAACTAAACACCTCACACACACACACACACACAGATCCAGATAGGCACGCACAAACCCCCACACACACACAGCTTTGTCCCTCTTAATCTCATCAGTGCTATCTCTCTTCAGGAATGTGGCCCCTTATTTGGAAAGATCCCTTGTCACGTAATACCCTATGAAAATTCTCTAGTCTCTAAAAAAAGGTTGAATTCCTCTGTTGGATTTCATGTAAAGTTAGGCAGTGTGGATTATTATTTAGCCACTCGAGCAAGTGAAAGTTCATTCCATGGAGAGAGAGAGAGAGAGAGAGAGAGAGAGAGAGAGAGAGAGAGAGAGAGAGAGAGAGAGAGCACGGGGGAGAGAGAGAGAGAGCGAGGAGAGAGAGAGAGAGAGAGAGAGAGAGAGAGAGAGAGAGAGAGAGAGAGAGAGAGAGAGAGAGAGAGAGAGAGAGAGAGAGACTGCTGTATTTTTGTCCTTTCTCCATTGTACATGACATCACAGCGTGTTCAGCGTGTGCATGTATGTTTCCATGTAAGGCTGGATGTAAAACCCCTTTTTAACGGCAGGTTGTCTTCCTTCTCTTGTTCTGCTTTCTTTGCTTTGCCCTCATTACCATTTCATGTGTAGTGCAGACACACACACACAGACACACACACACACACACCACACCAACACAAGCACACACACAACACACACACACACACACACACACACACACACACACACACACACACACTGTGGCTTGTATCATTCAGCGTATGTTTTTGATGATCAGATCCCATCGCATGGGGATATGAAACCATCGTCTTTGGTTTCATATCAATACACGACCTCTCGCTCCTGTTTCACATTTACTTTATGATTATTTTATTTATTTATTATTGAACACGCAGGTTTAAAAGGTGACTTGAGTTGAATTAAAAAGTCAATGTCTAAAATGTTTAAATGAGTTGTCCAAACAAAGTAATATTGCTGTTAAATTACCCAATTCCAACGATTGATAGCGCCTCCAAATGTGTACAGTGTTTTCATCTGTAATTTTTATTTAATGACAAAAGCACATTTTTATTCAGCAGTACCTTTTTTAAAATAATTTAAAAAACCATTCTGTTCAGTGCTTATGATGATAATCACTCTGGTTCTTTTCAGAGTGGGCCTTTGTGGCTCCCTGTCCCGTTCTGCCTCTTCTCGCATCGTTCTCCAATATGTTGACTGATTCAACTTATTTAGCCATTACTTCCCCAGGTGCACTCACTGAAGCGCTGTTCCTTTTAATTGCCAATCACTCTCCCGCCACTAATTAGCAACGGCCCCTGAATGGCACACACTCGCAACACTAAACGTCCTCCCTTCCACGACCAAGAAGCAAGAAGCATTAGGGCACTGGTGGCCCGCTTAAGGTCTGATTACCGTCCCACATTCACACAACGCATGGGGGGCTACGGACCCCAATGTCAACCTCGAGGCGACGCTGCAGCAAGGGCTGTGATTGGTTGGGTTGCTAAAACCCGACGCAGAACCATAAAGGTTCACGACTGCGTGGAAACATCTGCGTGGCCATTGCTTCGCGTGAACGTGGAACCACAATCGGCCCTTTACAGGGATGCTAGTCTCCTATTGAATGGCGGTTTGCGCGAGCTAAAGCACACCATACATCAACACTCACTGCCACGCCCGCTAGCTGGCGCCGGCGGCGGGCAGCAGATTGATGTGAGGCGGTACAGTGGTCGGTCAGGGCTCATCTACAATGACTGAAGGCAGGTGTCAGGACAAGCTGTCACTTCAACACGAGGAGGCTGCTGTTTCCCAGGGTAATGGTGTGATACGGGAGAGGAGGAGGAAGAGGAAGGAGGGAGAGGGGAAGGAGAGAGGAGGAGAGGGAGGAGGGGGAGGAGGAGGGACGAGGGGAGAGGGGAGGGGCGGAGGAGGAGGAGGAAGGGGGGATGAGGAGGAGGGGGGGAGGAGGCGGAGGAGGGGGAGGACGACGAGGAGGGGGGGGAGGGAGGGGGAGGAGGAGGAGGAGGAAGGGGAGGAGGGGTGGAGAGGACAGGAAGTAGATCTGGGAGAATAGTTGGTGGTTTATGTCAGTATTTTGCGTCAGGGGAGGGGAGGGGGTGTTCAACTTCGTCAAGCTACAATCATTAGCTTGAATATTGATTGTAGCTTAGAATATTGTCTAATTTTTCAACGTTGGTCGCTTGTTAGCAGAAGCCATAGAAGTAAAATCCAATTTGTTTCAAATGTGGGTTCAATTGTCCGAGTTTTCCAGGAAGCTTGTGAATGTGTTAAAAGGAGCACAATGAAACTAACAGACTTTTGATTCTTGTGCTGATCCTAGCCCCGCTTGGCGGTATCTGACTCCGACTGACAGTGTATACAATGACTCATTGCGCGAGCGCTGTAGTTGATGGCGTAGTTAGCTGCTGCTCCTTCACATCCTGCACCTGTCTTTCATTCATTATTCATGCGTTGTTTGATAGCCCTTAGGGGTGGTCACTCGTGCACCCTCCAACAAGCTAGAAGAGGACTGTTGAACAGAGTTAGCTCTAAACGCTGTTATCTACACTCTGTTGTGAGTTTCATCATTATCACATCGCACAGAGCTTGGGGGAGTATATTTCCCTTTGTGAAATGGCAAAACATGCCGTTAATACTGCATGTTTAGAGCAGAGGGGAGTATATTCATTGCCGTTCAAATACATTATGGGATATCTGCGCTTGAGTGTTTGATGTGTTATTGTAAAGGGGGCGCGGGGGGGGGGGGGGGGGTGTTGCATAATATAACCAAGGCGTTGAAAGCTAAACCTGCTGGGAGCCTGAGCAAACAAGTCGCGAATTTCGTATTTATCACTTTGTTCTCGTTTGTTTTCCAGTCTGGGTTTGTTCTTCTGTTTTACACTTGTTGGTTCCAATCAGTTTGAAGCAAGCACATTTTCCTTTCCAGATTAGCTTAAATGTATTTGCTTTTGTCTGTGAACGTTGACTAGCGGACATACCATTTTACTTATGGCCAAATTCTCTGGCAGGACTTTAGCAGTGCTAAAGGAATTAAAACTCATTGGTTTCATTCGTCCTTTATTCTTTGTTTAGCCACCATTCCACCTCACTATCCTTGGTGACTCCTGACCTGCAGAAAGAAAAAATACACGATAGTGCAGGATTGTCGTTATGGTTACTCGTTAAACTAATACCCACATACTGTTTGTTTTTTTCTCTCGTCACTGGAGTTTCACTCCAAATGTCAAAGCCCCTCTGTACAGTCAGGGAAGGCCAGATAAACAAACCGTTTCTAACTTCAGCCGAGAGCTGTGGCCTTTTTTTTTATATATCTTTTTTTATTTTTTTTACATCATGGCTTTTTTCACTCACAGGAATGTTCTATTAGTGGGGGGGGGGGGTACTGCTGAGACCAGCGCTCAGATGTGAAAGTGAAGGGGTGTGTGTGTGTGTGTGTGTGTGTGTGTGTGTGTGTGTGTGTGTGTGTGTGTGTGTGTGTGTGTGTGTGTGTGTGTGTGTGTGCGAGTGTGTGTGTGCGTGTGCGTGTGCGGTTGGCTAAAACTGTATAAGTCAGCTTCGATCTGCACTCTTCCCATTCATGACTTCCGAGTGGTGTGTGTCTGCGATAACTATTTGTGCACGGGTTTTTGTGTGTGTATACAGGTAACGTATGTGTCTATGCTTGTAGCTCATCTGTGTTTGTGCAGACGCATGAATGTGTGTCTGTGTGTGTGTGTGTGTGTGTGTGTGTGTGTGTGTGTGTGTGTGTGTGTGTGTGTGTGTGTGTGTGTGTGTGTGTGTGTGTGTGTGTGTGTGTGTGTGTGTGTGTGTGTGTGTGTGTGTGTGTGTGTGTTGTGTGTGTGTGTGCGTGCATTGGTGCACGTGTGTGTGTGTGTGTGTGTGTGTGTGTGCATGTACGCGCCACCCTTTTCCCAGAGATGTCACAGCAGGCCTAGCATCACCATCCGTCATGCTGTGCTGGAGCAGGGCCAGCTCTGTGGCCGCTGCAGCGAGGGTGAGAGCTCTATCTCGCTGTGCACGCACACGCACTCAAGTCCTCTCTTTTTTCCCCAAGTTTGGTTACGGGAAAAGGCAGCATTTTTTCCCTCCATATTTGGTCATGTGGAGAAGAGCCAGGGTGCAGGAGCAGCGTTCTGATGCCGTACAAACATCCAGTTTTTTTCTTCTTTTTTTTCTTTTTTTTTTTTTCCTGTGTGGGATTGGTTGCTTTGGTCATTTCACGGCCCCTCTCTGATGCACTCCCGCCGGTTTGTTGGGGCTGGTTCAGTGACTCAAAACGCACACGTCTTTGACCAGATGATATCCTTCTCTATGAAAAAGACCAACGTGTCTCTTAAAAAATGAAGTGAGATTACAGGGCATCTTGACCTGTGTTCATATACACGAAGGAATCTGCCTCTTTTAAAGGGAAATGTATTAGCGGGCAGCTAGAATGACTTTCAACTTAAGTGGCCCTGTTTAAACCAAAAGCTATAAAGGCATTGTTTCCTCCACGCTATTTTGGACTGCAACAATTGCTCTTGCATTTCTGTGGTTCACTCAGTATGTTGGTTATACTGCGAGTGCATCAATTTGGAAAAGCCTTTTTACATTTGTTTGCCAGCTATCTGGATTGAAGTAGGTTTGTAGTTTGGAGCGTGTATACTTTAAAACACTTCTTAAAGGTTGGGGCCATTTTAAGGTATTTGGCTCGGAGCAATAATACGCTTGGGTAGCATGCTTTGTTATTTGTTATTTGATAGCAACTTTTGTGCGGGTCGTGTGAATGGCATTGAAATGCACGTACTGAACACAAACGTGCACGCACACACAGAGAGCACCCAATCACTGCATATATTAAAGTGCAGTTTGTGTTTGAGGTCCATTGTGTTCAAGGATGTATAGGCAGGGGCAGGGTGTTCAACTATTGTCACATGGGCAGTGCGGTGTTGAATGTGCAGCACTACATTGAAATGGAAAGAAATCCACAAATCAAAATGCAAAGAAAACAAGGAGTCACACACTTAATACACTTGAGATTGTAGCGTGTACTCAAACGGCTTTAGCTGGGTTTGCATACTGAGGTTAGAAAAATGCAACAAGGGGAAGGGAAGGGAGCCCAGTGGTGAATGCAATGCGCAGTATCAATGACTGTTATTTCAAGACCAGTGTTAAATCTTTGTCTTTAAGTTGTTTTTCGTGCTCATGATTGTTTCCTGGTGGGTCGAACAGTCTCGAGGACAATATGGACTGGATCTGGTAATGAAATCATTAATCACATGATTAATCTACTTTTTAATCGACGTAGTTTCTCAACGCTAAACATCAATACGGCTGTATAGAAAGCTACACTGTATACACTCGAACGTCGATTATTCTCAGTACCAGACCACCTTACTCGATCACTGGCTGAAATCAATGTGTGTGTGCTTTACGAGGGTTTGTGTATGTGTGTGTGTGGGTGAGTGAGGGTGTGCCCGCGAGTGCGTGTGCATGTGTGATTCAAGTGGCACATTGGGGTGTTATGGAATCGTCTGGGAATGCGGCATGTAATTTCTTACCGTTTTCAAGGAGAAACATAACATCTTTAACCCTCTTTTCTATATATTTTTTATAAAAACACTGATGCGCTTCTTCCCCCCCCCAACTGTACGATTTCCTCCCCCTCCTCCTCCTCCTCCTCCTCCTCCTCCTCCTCCTCTTTCCAACTCCTCCTCTTTTCAATTGAACAGCCAAAGCCAACAGAGCACAGCTACCCAGAGCGATTTGAGGCGAGAACGTCACGTGTGAGATCACGGACGTCTTGCGGTGTCTAAACTTAGTGCTTCTGAGGCTTCACAGTCCACAGTCCACCCCCCCCCCCCTCACCCTCACCCCACCCTCTCCATCGTACCACATCATCACCCCATCGCTTTCAAAACATCGCTCTGTGAATAAACGTTGCCGCCCGAGTTCGCTGAATGAGGTTCTTTTTTTTTTTCAGCTGCCTTCCTTACGCACTTCTGTTTGCGAGAAAATGAATTTGTTTGTGGAGCGGCAGACTCCTTCCTCACAGAGCAGCAGACGGCTGCGAGGCTGAGGCGAGCCTCGGCTCGTTCAGACGCTCCTCGCTGCCGTCTCATCTCGGGGCTCCGGGCCCTCCCAGGCTCCTGGGGGTGAATCGGGGGCCCCCCTGCAGAGGACTCCCCTTTAGCACTGTATATACATGCTAATGCCGACTGGATGCATGTGCGTTTACGGAATACACACACATAACATGCACTAATTCACAAGTGCAGTCTCATACTCAACCCACAACAACCTCACACAAAAACTTTTTTTTGCGGAACAAGTAGTCAACAGTTGCTTTTGCAGAAGTCTGGGATGCAGAGAGAGAGAGAGAGAGTATTAGCATGTCGTGGAGAGGAGGCCCGCAAAATATTCACCACACACACCTGCGGAGTACGCACGCGGCCACGGGTGCCGATAGATGTTACACCATGAACAGAAACACGCATACATGGAAGGACATGCCCAGGGACACACACACACACACACGCATGCACACACATTTGAATGCATAAACACACGCATACACATACAAACTCGAAAATCACATATCCCTTATGCATACACATGCAAAGCAAACGCACATGCAGTCACTGATGCACACATGAGCACCTAAACGTACACTCGTACACGCACACTGACACACACACACAACATGGACATGCACACACGTACACACATGCTCGAACACACAAATTTACATACACGTGATCGTTAAAGCTACACTATCTGTCATCTGTGATGAAGGGCCCGTGAGCTTTATATCACTCAAATTCCTAATTGCAGTATGCAGATTGCTAATTGCTATTTAATTGTTTCAGTGAAATTGAATGCATATTACCGTTGCACCAAACTGATAGCAGAAGGGATAACCAATTTATGTCAAACTAAGTTGGCAATCTCTCTTATGAAAATGTTTAAACGCAAATATGTGCATATTATGCACACATTAGGCACAGATACAATTAGTAGAAGTTAGTTTTGTTAATTGACTAGACTAAGTGATTGTGATTGGTCGTTGTGATGCTGTAGAGCTTGTTAAACTAAGATGGATGGTGGATGTTTGGGTGTTCATGCAGGCTGGATACTATTATTTCAATCTTTGGCTGGGCTGAGGGCTCGTATCGCTAAGCAAACCTACCTGTTATGAACACTTGGGTACGCCTGACCAGGCCTGTCCAGCACACCTGGGTGGCTGGGCCACAGGTCGTTTTTCTTCTTTTTTTTTCTTTCAGCATTCGCCATCTTGACTTTTTATTTATTCTGTCTCCTTTCTCTCGCTCTCTCTAGTTGATAATTTCATAATTTGGAAAGAAAGGAACTTTCATTAATTCATTTCTTGTTCATCCACCTTTTACGTTACCTACGGAGAAGTCAATAGATGACATAAACATGTTAACACCTAAATAAATACAGCAGAATACAAATAAATATAGGATATAGCAGAAAAGAGAAATATCCATTCTCTCCTCTCCACATTTTAGTTCTCTCTCTCTCTCTCTCTCTCTCTCTCTCTCTCTCTCTCTCTCTCTCTCTCTCTCTCTCCCTCTCATCTCCTCTCTCTCTCCTCTCTACTCTCTCTCTCTCTCTCTCTCTCTCTCTCTCTCTCTCTCTCTCCCCCTCCACACATGCCGGGTGGGGCAGCAGGAGTCGATGCAGTGTGACCGTGTTTGCTTCCATGTGCCTCGCTCCTTTAAACTTTAAACCCTAAGACCCACAGTGAATAACGTGTCATCAATACTTTGTGAAGCGTGTGGATAGATATGGCGGTAATCAGGGTCACGTACGCCCACCTAGCCTTGGGCATAAATATCAAAACCAATCCCACTGTTAATATTCAGATACATTCCAACATTGGAAGGACGAAGGAAGGAGCCATGAATCTAGGGTTGATCACTGTCTAAGCACCTAGCTGCTCTTAATGACCTGTCTCTGTATTCACTTTCTAGCCCCCAACTTCTCTTTAATGACCTATCGCTGTAATGTCTGCCCAACCCTTAGCTGCTCCTTAATCACTCGTCGTTGTATTCACTGTTGATCGCAAATCTGTTTCTTAAAGACCTGCTCTGTGTTCACTGTCAAACCCCTACCTGGTCCTTCATGATCAGTCTCTGTGTTCACTGTCAAACCCCTACCTGGTCCTTCATGATCAGTCTCTATATTCACTGTCAAACCCCTACCTGATCCTTAATGATCAGTCTCTATATTCATTGTAAAACCCTTAACTGCTCCTTAATTTTCAGCTGTATATTCACCGTAAGTCACTGTCTAAATTATCTGTTTATTGACAAAGATGGTAAAATAGTGGTGAATAAAAGCAGGATGGGGCTTTCAGACTGCCTCTCAACTGCAACAGGAAGCGCTGGATCACTGTTTATTCTTAGCATAACCCCTATCACCGCTGGGTGTGGCTACCCTTCTGCTAACTGTCGTCTTCGTGTTGAATCAGTTTTTGTCCCTCCATTCAAACAACGACACGGACAACAACTAATGGGTTGCATCTTTCTGTTGGAGCGAGGTCATGTCATTAGGCCAGGGTCAATCACTGTCCAAGATGAAATGATGCTGAATAAATGAGGTCAGAGAAGATATTGTACACAGTTTGAACGTTCCGCCTGTTCGTTGGCTGGTGTGTGTCGGGATAACGATATTTAGGAAAAATGATCATAGCTAGCTAGCTAGCTGCAAATCAAGATGGCCAGCTGGGAAATCAGCTTTAAACATTTCTCTGCCCACCATTTTGGATCCAAGCTACAGCAGCACTGCTGTGATGTGAACGTTCCAGCCCATTTCCCTGATTTCAACAATGTCTAATTTTGGCTCCCAGACTAGCTCTCTCGCATGGACTTGTAAAGAACTCTGCAGTGTTTATCAAAGATAACGATATCTGAGAAATGATTGCGTAACATGTGGTCCAGTGCCCAAAGGTTCTCAGAGCAGAAGACCATTTGGCTCAAATTCCCTTTAAAGAAAAAAGTATACGGTGTGTGTATATACAGTATATATATATACACACATTTATATTTTCTCATTAACCGTATTCTTATCCACAACTAAAACAAATCCCCAGCACTCAAAAGATTAGTGTGAATCGCCTGTAAGTCATTTGCAGTCTGTACTTTCAAGTCTCCCAACATCAGAGGTTAAATAGGAGCATTCCTCGCATATCTCCGAGCGCATATTGTGGAGATTAATGTGTTTGTCCAAAGAGGCAGACAACGGCACAGTCACTGCCGAGTGTTACCGCCGCTACCACGCTAACCTGCGCTAACTTTTACAAAAAAACCTCTTCATTTATTTAGTTTTTTATAGCATCATAACTTAAATAGTTGGCTGTACTTACAAGCCTACTTAAGCTTAGCTTCTAGCTAGTTTGTCTCCATTCTGAAGCTGGCTGCGAGAGAGGGAGAGAGGGAGATTTTCAGTTCAGTGTTTTGGTAAATAAATAAATACAAGCGGCAAAAAAGGGAAAAGGACATTACTTTGTGGTGGTAAAATAGAAAGGAGAGTTTTCAGTGACAGTTATTTTATTTTTATTTTTTTGTTGCTGTATAGCGTTTTAAAAGTCGCTCCAAAGGGCTGGCAACCCAGACACCGGCCCCAGTGCCAGAGCCCGGCTGTCTCGACAGGTAGTAATTTGACTGTTAAATGTGTCATTATTGCTATTGTGGAACTCTGGGCCCAGACAGGGAAATGGACGGGGAGGGGGGGGGGGGGGGGGGGGGTGGTCAGTAGAGAGAGAGAGAGAGAGAGAGATGGAAAGCAAGAGAGCAGCAGAGCGAGAGTGTATGAATTTGAGAGTAGGAGAGCAAGGAGAGGAGGCAGGGGGGAGCAGACGGCAGGATGGATGGGTGTTTTCCACAGAGTGGGGTTGAAGGAACGCCGTTGGATTGAACTTCTCCACACACGCTGGGCAGGAGTTGAACCGGGAAATTTATTTTTTAGACTAGTGACATGGTTTTGGATTTCACCCCTGAATATTCTCTTTTACCGTAGTCTGTCTCTCTCTCTCTCTCGCTCTCTCTCAGCTATCTGTCTTTCTCACACATAAACAGACACGTACATAATTGCATACACAGGCACATGCATTGTGTGTGTGTGTGTGTGTGTGTGTGTGTGTGTGTGTGTGTGTGTGTGTGTGTGTGTGTGTGTGTGTGTGTGTGTGTGTGTGTGTGTGTGTGTGTGTGTGTGTGTGTGTGTGTGTGTGTGTGAGCTCAGTGTGGGTGGTCCCCTTCAGCCATAGAGTAGTATATACAAAAGTTAACATGGCGCTGAAGAAACTCGCTCTCTCGCTCCCTCTCCCTCCCTGCGGGAGAGTACAGGCCCCCCATTCCCCCGCTATGCCTACCCCATGCAGAGGCAAGAGAATGTGACCGCGGCGCATTCATTCTATCATTAACCCCCTCACCCCCATAACCTCCCCCCTAACCCCCCCCTAGCCCCGAGAGAGAGGAGAGGAGGTTCATTGCTAACCATCACGTCCAGCTTTTGGCAGTCGCTGCCATGTTGTCGCAGAGTTTCAACGTGCTTATTTGTGTGGAATGTAAAACGTTCCCCCTACTCTCGCTTGTTTTTAATTTGTATGATATTTACAGTATACACGGGCGCGATTCCAAAAGCAAGTTTTAAGAAGCGAATGTTAATGACCACAGTGTAATGTACCAGATCGTAAGGACTGCATTATTACTGTTAAAAAATATTACGGGAATTAGATTTGTGTTAACTGCGTCTCCCATGGCGACACAGCCTCCGGATGATGTGTGATTAAAAATCTGCGATGTTTTCAGGCCGATTCGGGTTTTAGTTTGGGCTCCCATTTCGTCTTAATTACAGCTGTGTGAATTGCCTGCTCCCAACTGCTAATTTTATTTTCTCTTCCTACTCTTGACAGCAAACTGACACACGCTGTGCGTCTTAACATAGCGAAGGGGATTATTGCGGTGCTCTGAATATTTCTGCCCTCAAATCACTTTGACAGCAGACATGATACAGGCCTGCGTTCACCTTTTTCCTCTCACACTTTTTTTTTCCTCTAACATATGTTTTTTTATGATTCTTCACGCAAAAGATGAGTCGAGAATGATTGTAGCTTGACGAAAAATAAAATGGGTTAATTGTTTTGATCCGAGACTAGATTGTCTGCTTTTTTAACATATATATTTTTTACTTCTTTTGGAACAAAATCAATTACAAAGATTAAATGAAATGTCAATATATTACATAATTTTCATTAGTGACACTTCTAGCTGTCAAATACAAATAGATATTACAGGCCTATATTTGTAATAATTACAACTCCTGATGCAAAACCTTCCTACTTAAAAGTTTTCACACATTTGTAAACTTTTGGAAGGCGTTCCAATTCCCATTCCTCTGTCTTTATAATTAAGCAGTTATCTCTCCGTTTGGGGAATTGGGCTTGTTGAAACAGGAACAATGCCGTCGTAGTTCTATTAAGGAGAAGATATACAGAATATAAGGAGTCCAAAGGGCATATCATAGCCTATAAATATCCTCAGATGTTAGGCTGGTGATAACTCTATAATTCTCCTCTTCCAAAGCTGTGTGTATGCTCTATATTTATCCTCGACCAACCCGGACCAGGTAAAGGAGGCGCTAACTCTTAGCCTGCTGGCTGGTGATGCAACATGCACATTTATCTCTTTCAGCAGGCCCGTTGGAACAACGCTGAGCCTCTCCAGAGAGCCGTAGCGCTAGCACACATTGTTTAGCCCGGACCTGACCTCAGCACTGTAAACAACCTGCAGAGATCGATAGAGAGGCATTGAAGGGTAAAGAGAGGGGTAGAGCGAGAGGGATGGGAGTGGGGAGGGGGGGGAGAGAGAGAGGGAGGGACTGGAGGGAAGAGAGAGAGAGTGGGAGAATAGGGAGGGAGAACGAGACAGAGGGAGTGACGGTAGAGGAAGAGGGAGAGATTGTTGGGACGGGGAGAAGAGAGAGCTATGAGATCAACTGATGGGTAGGGAGAGAAGGCGAGATAATGGAGAAAAAGACAGAGAGACAGGCTCGAGGGAAAGGAGAGAGAACCAGACGCCAAAGGAGAAAAAAGAGAAGGGTTCAAATAAAGAGGGAGGAGAGCCTGTAGATAAGGGACGGGAAGGGAGAGGGAAGAGGAGTGAGCGAGGTAAGGGCTGGAGATATTACAGAAAGGAGGCTGGAGTGTAGGGAAGGGAGAGAGAGAGGGTGGGACAGCGAGAGGAAGACGGAGCAGGAAGGGGTGTGTGGGTGTGTGGGTGGGTGGAGGAAGGGGAGCAGACATCATATCTCTTCAGCCCCTCGCTGACCAGACGGTGCGACGATGAGGTTGTCCCGTTAGGAAGCGGCGGAAAGTAATTGTGACAAACCTTTATGGTGCGGCTCTAGAGCTCACTGAGGATCTACGGTACACTTAAGAGAACCGCTAACTTTCCCCTTCGCTTGTAGCATTCTGCTTTTATCGCGGTAAAGTTACATCAATACAACGGAAGTAAGTATGGGTACTCTTTCGTAGAGTGTGTGACTTCTCAACGGATGAATTTAAAAAAAAAAAAACGAACGCTAGCTCTGTGGTGTTGATGTTCTATTTAACAGCGGCATTAGCGTAGCCATTAGCATTAGCTCTGAGTGTCTTTCCCCCCCATTTAGTCGTTTTAGGGCTGAGATAGACAAATGACAGGAAACGCTCCAGTGACTGGGTGGTCTGACTTGATTCTGGCGTGCACTCTGACGCGTTGGCTTATTGCGTATTGAGTCAGTTCAGTTTTTTGTGTGTGTGGGCGTGTGGGTCTTCTCATTGGGCGGATGCAGTTCAACGTCCTGTGTGTTAGCCTCTCCTGACTCATTCGCTAATATTCACCACATTGTTGTTTTTTTTGCTGTCTTTCCCCATTGTGCTTTTACACCCATAGTGACAATGAAAAACAGAAACTGTGGGTTATCTTCCCAGGCAATTTTGACACAGAAAGAGGCAACGTTGTCCCTTGTTTGTGGGCCTGCTGCAAAATATGTATTTTGTGATAGAAGCAATGATAATCATAATAAGTAATATGATGATGTGTAATCATCATGTGATATGTAAATTATATGTAATTAGGAAGTTATGAAACACATTAATAAACAAAAGACATATGTCGACACGTTAAGCAGATATTGGGGTGTTTCCAACCAACGTGGCTGTCTCTGGTGAGGGGGATTTCAAAATCAACCCATCCTATAAAAGGGCATCCCAGAGGCAGACGGGTTGACCCGCGCTGCACGGCCACTTCCTGTACGAATGTCAACAAACGCGCTGTTCTGTCGTCCCCTGCAGGGCGTAAAGCATGGAGGACATGGACTTCGAGCGGCGCCGGGAGCTCAGACGGCAGAAGCGTGAGGAGATGCGCCTGGAAGCTGAACGGTAGGGCCTGTCTGTCTACCTGTGTGTATGTCTGTCTGTCTGTCTGTCTGCCTCTCTCTCTCTCTGCCTGTCTGCCTCTCTCTCTCTGCCTTTCTGCCTGTCTGTCTGTCTGTCTGTCTGTCTGTCTGTCTGTCTGTCTGTCTGTGTCTGTCTGTCTCTCTCTCTCTCTCTCTCTCTCTCTCTCTCTCTCTCTCTCTCTCTCTCTCTCTCTCTCTCTCTCTCTCTCTGTCTCTCTGTCTCTCTGTCTTCTGTCTCTGTCTCTGTCTCTGTCTCTCTCTCTCTCTGTCTCTCTCTCTCTCTCTCTCTGTCTCTCTCTCTCTCTCTGTCTCTCTCTCGCTGCCTGTCTGCATCTCTCTGCCTGTCTGCATCTCTCTCTCTATCTGCCTGTCTGCATCTTTCTCTCTCTCTGTCTGGCTGTCTGTGTCTGTCTGTCTGTCTCTCTCTCTTTGTCTGTCTGCACAAGTTTGTCCATTATTTAATTTTCATTCATTTTCATGTCTGACGCTCTGCCTGTCTATAGACGAGCAACAGCTAAAACACTTCAATAATACATACATCTTCCCTCATTACGTCCCATAAAGTCCATTGCGGTTCTTACCCCTATCCTCGACAGTGGTTTCTCTATCTAAGTGTAGTACTCATTTGGTCCAGAGGGGGCTCCCTGTGCTCATACTCCAGGGTCATGTGACTCCAGTGTTCTGTGGATTGTTACAGTGCACCTCCTGTCAGATGTCCTCGCCCGGCTGGAACCAGAGACCATTAATGCAGCACTTTAAGAGCCTGTAGAGCCTCCGCTGACCCTATAAAAAAATAACCATCAGCAAATATTAGAGAGGGAGAGAGAGAGAGAGAGAGAGAGAGAGAGAGAGAGAGAGAGAGAGAGAGAGAGAGAGAGAGAGAGAGAGAGAGAGAGAGAGAGAGAGAGAGAGAGAGAGAGAGAGAGAGATGGAGAGAGAGAGAGAGAGAGAGAGAGAGAGAGAGAGAGAGAGAGAGAGAGAGAGAGAGAGAGAGAGAGAGAGAGAGAGAGAGCGCGCGCTAGCTAGCTTGATGAGCACCCCCTGATCCGATGACCTTAACGTGAGACATTTGTAATCGCTCAACCTTTCTCCCCCTCTCAATTCTATTCCTCAGTCTTTCAATTCCTCAGTTTTTTTCCCTTTATTCCGCTGGCCACCGTCCATGTGGATTCCATTTGGATCGGTTCGGGAGATGGATGAATCCCCTTCGGTTAAACTAATAGATCCAGCGATGGCGGCAACACGCGGCGGGGCTGTTCAGTGATAAAAGAATAGTTAAGAGGCAGGGAGGGGGCCGGTGGTAAAACGGTTGATTTACAACGTGCCAGGACAAGACAGTTAATGGTCCTCTCTTAGAAAAGAAATGCTGTTTATTGGTTTGAGCGTATCCATGATGATGCAGTCGGACAAGGTCACCGGTCCATTTGAAACCCCAAGGCTATTGGTTTTCATTTGATTATGGCGCATATTAGTCCATCGGTAATAGAGAACCAGTCAATCATTTCAATCCGACGCCGAATGGAAACGTTTCTTCTTCTTGGCGTGTCGGCGATTCTAACGTTAAGACAGCGTGAGCACAGGCAGCCTTCACCTTGGAGGTGTATTCATAGGCAGGGGGCCCTATAAACAAGCTAAAGAACGGAAAAATAAAGTAACAAAAGTGTGTGTGTGCGTGTGCGTGTGCGTGTGCGTGTGTGTGTGTGTGTGTGCACGCTGTGCTTGTCTTGAGGGGGGAAAATGCGCCTCGCAAGGCCACCACACAAACTGAAGCGTGCACCATCCATAACACCCGGCACTATGTGACACATTGCCCCGGCGTCAACACACAGTTTAAACATCATTCCAGCCCGTCGTGGTGGCGCTGCCAAAGATAAGTTATGTCCCCCGCGCACCGCTCGCGATGATGGATGGAGAAGTGTTGGTGGCAGCAGCGGCGGCGGTGGTGGTGTGGGTGGTGTTGTAGTTCATACAGTGTGTTGTTTTTTTTATTCAGCCGCTTTAGGGTTTAGGGTGTGGTTTTTAAAAAACCTTTGCACGTTTCGAGCCGGGCTATCTGCTAGCTTGCGTCGTGTTTATTAATACGCTTGTGTTAAGAAACTGGAGGAGGAAATGTTGTCGGTTTTGGATCGCCCGGCCCTTGTTTGACGTTCCATGAAGAACTCGGTGGCCATTTTGAGGCTGCCTCTCCCCCCCCAGACGCGTTCCACGCCTCATTTCCTCCCGATGCGCCACAAATAGGCGATTAGCGCGAAGGTTATTGCCATTACGGTACTCTGCATATCCGAGGGTCAAACCTGGAGCACTTTTTAAGTGGAAATGACGGAAGGTTGACGTTGACTTTGAGACAGACAGGTGAGTTACCCGCCAGAAAGACAAAAGTTGTACCGACGGCGTATCGTCATCAATAAAAGATCTTAGCTTCACATCTCGCCATGTTTACCCAGATTTAAACTCTTCTTTTTTTATCTGCCAATGCTGTGAAACAAACGACAATCAATATTTTCGTGCTCTCTTTGGCAGTGAAAACACCACATTGTGTTGTGTGACGGTGGCGGGCCCCACTCAGCCATCACAGAGTACTTAGGGAGGGCGGGGGGGGGGGGGGAGGAGGGGAGATTGCAGGTTCCAGATTCTGTCGCTGTGAGTGGACCAGATGCCGGACTATTATAACAAGTGTTTACTGGGTTGGTTTTCATGCAATAGTTTGCATGCACGCATAGCATGGCCAAGCTGCTCTGTGTGTGTGTGTGTGTGTGTGTGTGTGTGTGTGTGTGTGTGTGTGTGTGTGTGTGTGTGTGTGTGTGTGTGTGTGTGTGTGTGTGTGTGTGTGTGGTGAGACATGTTGTGTGTGTGTGTGTGTTGTATGTGTGTGGTGAGAGAGAGAACATTTGGATGAACATCAGGTGATGAAGGCCTGACAAGCACCATTCACACTCCCACAATGTGTGTGTGTGTGTGTGTGTGTGTGTGTGTGTGTGTGTGTGTGTGTGTGTGTGTGTGTGTGTGTGTGTGTGTGTGTGTGTGTGTGTGTGTGTGTGTGTGTGTGTGTGTGTGTGTGTGTCTATCCTGTGAGTTAATGAATAGGGAGCTAGAATGCTCTCAAACTAACACGTTTGTGTTAAACTCCCGGTGCGCATGCCTTTCCGCCGTGTTCAGCACAGTATGATGCCATCAAGTGGACTTTCTCGGTGACCCTAGTCAGAACTCAGCCAACACACACACACACACTTTTACAGACACAGACCGGCATACACACAAACCCATGTGAGGAAACAATGGAATGTTTTGATGGCTGCGTTCACATACGTTTATAGAATCAAGATGGAATTTGGGAGAATTCTCTAACCGCAGAGTTCACGACCTCTCCCTCAAAATAGTGCGGGGACATAGATAAAACGAGCAAAGACGCAGACTCTTATCTATATGATTCCCATAGGCTGTAAAAGAGACCGATGTATACACAGCCCATCTGCAGTGTCGGCCCCTCTGCAACCAATAGAGGGGCCGTGCCCAAGGAGATGATTTGCATATGATTAGCAGAGGACACCGTCTACGGGAAAACCCTGCCATTTCCAAAGGTCGAAGAGATCCTATTAACACAAGCAATTCAGGATTTACCAGATGTAATAAAACTTGCAAAAATGTTAATCTTTTAATCATGGCCATTCTTTATCGTTGGCTGTTTTAGGAAATTGCCGCTCTGCCTTCGATACTCTACATGATTTCCTCTGATCGTGTCTGTCCATTTTCTCTCTCTCTGTCTCTCTCTCTGTCTCTCTCTGTCTCTCTCTCTCTCTCTCTCTCTTCCTCTGTCTCTCTGTCTCTCTGTCTCTCTGTCTCTCTCTCTCTCTCTCTCTCTCTCTCTCTCTCTCTCTCTCTCTCTCTCTCTCTCTCTCTCTCTCTCTCTCTCTCTCTCTCTCTCTCTCTCTCTCTCTCTCTCTCTCTCTCTCTCTCTCTCTCTCTCTCTCTCTCTCTCTCTCTCTCTCTCTCTCTCTCTCTCTCTCATATCTTCCCTTATAGTCAGTTGATGAGTTGCCATGTTAATTAACTGAAAAAAATCAACACCTAAATGGTGGAAGATGATTAAAAAAATATTATGCAACGAATAACAGGAGGTGTCAGGCTTCCACTCGGCTGGTGCCAAATTGCTTTTTATGCTCCTGTGAGGGCAAAAAGGATCTGTCAATATATTTCTTGAAGAATAAGAGTCGATGGATGATCATAAAAACAATAGACTGGCTGTCTGGTCCAACCCCCCGTCTCTCTTATGAGGGGTCTGCCAAAAACATGACGCCTCTGTCTCAGCCCAGAACATAACTTACGTTTTATGATCCGAGAAAGCTTATGGCTTTGAGCTCGCTACAGAAAGAAAACATGATGGGGGTCGTCTACAGAGAGAGAGGGAGAGAGGGTCAGACGGACAGAGGGAGAGAGGGAGGGAGGGAGGGAGACAGAAAGAGTCAGAGGGAGAAAAGGAGGGAGGGGGAGAGAGGGTCAGACGGACAGAGGGAGAGAGGGAGGGAGGGAGGGAGGGAGACAGAAAGGAGGGAGGGGGAGAGAGACTGAGAGGGTCAGAGGGGGGGGGAGGCGACGAGCAGAGGAGAGAGAGAGAGAGGGGGAGAGAGAGAGAAGAGAGAGAGGAGAAGAGAGAAGAGAGAGAGAGAGAGAGAGAGTGAGAGAGAGAGAGATAGAGAGGAGAGTGAGAGAGAAGAGAGAGAAGAAAGAGAGAGAGAGAGGAGAGAGAGAGAGAGAGAGAGAGAGAGAGGGAGAGAGAGAGAGAGAGAGAGGGGGAGAGAGAGAGAGAGAGAGTCATAGCAAGGTTATATTTCTCAGTCCATGCTTCGAGAAGTTTGGAACGACTTTTGAATGGCTAAATAACGTGAAGATGTCAAACTGTTGCTCTTCAGCTTCATATGCTGTGCTTACCAACCTCCTCGCTTGTAGAGCCATCTCTTGGGTTATATATAGCAGACGGTGGCTCCTAGCGGTACAGCAGCACAGACACAATGGCTAGCGGCCTTCATAGGGGGGAGAGAGAGAGAGAGAGGAGAGAGAGAGAGAGAGAAGAGAGGAGAGAGAGAGAGAGAAGAGAGAGAGAGAGAGAGAGAGAGAGAGAGAGAGAGAGAGAGAGAGAGAGAGAGAGAGAGAGAGAGAGAGAGAGAGAGAGAGAGAGAGAGAGAGAGAGAGAGAGAGAGAATGTTGTGGTTCTGTAGGATTAGAGACCCAGTTTCAGAGACCCAGCGTGGGAATTGATCAGCATTCCCCCAACCCTCTTCCCTCTCTGTCTCTCTTGCCCTCTCTCTCTCCCTCATGTGTATTCTCCTGGTTAGAGACATTCTCTCCTCCTTTCTCAGGTTTTCTCTTTCCCCTCCAAAATTGCTTTGCGGACATTTCTGATATGTTTCTTGTTCCAAAGACAATATTTGCATATCATTTCCCCTCCCAATTATTATTACTGTACTGTTCTTCTTTCATACGGAACGTTTCTCTCTCTCTCTCTCTCTGTCGTCTAAAGAAAACTGTTTAAAGCAACACACTTAACACATTTCATAGACACAGGGCTGCCGTAGACGTTGAGAGGTTTAGAACGCGCCTAGGGCTTCATTCAGCCGGGCTTCCAGACTATAACAAACCCTTCCCGAGTAAAACTACACTTTGCTTCGTTATAAGTTGGGACGGAATTGGTCCTGCGTAAAACCCCCGAAAAAGACGACCATTTACCAGACGCTTTTATCCAAAGTGACTTTCAAGGGAGTCTGAGGCAAAGAAGTACAAAGTGCTCCGAAGGAACCGGAATCGGAAAAGATAAAATTGGCAGGAATGTGTAATTTCGTCTTCTTATAACGAGTTACATCTCTCGATGCGGAGTTTGGTCCACATTCAAAATAGGAGCTTTAAACCTCAAGGGGGTGTCACCACTTTGATGTTCGTGCTACTCGCTCGAATCTGGCGGTATTCGCAGAAGAGGCGGCCTGCATTGGCTGCGACGCAAAGTCAACCCATCATGAAAACTGTGTGGCACGAACAAGGTGGATCAACCGGCGGAACTCACTGAGGCCCATCGCTCCCATAACCCTGCGTCTTTAACTTTACAACACGCCATCATGACAAGGCAATTTCACTCGCAGGGTCTCGTCCGTCACTCGTGTTCGCTAAGAATAACGGTTGTAAAACAAAAACATGAGCGCAATACAGTCTTGCTGTCGCTCTCTCTTTGTTTGTCCGCCACTAGAAAGTAATTTGTTTTTCCCTCTGAATATATCTCTCGACGGTATTTGTCTGATGAAGTTTTAGTTTGCTGAACGGAAGCGGCAAGAGCATGATGAAAGTGTCCTTGAGATTTATGCATTGCAGTTTCGCAATGTTTTTTTTTTTTTATAATTGTGTGTCTTTATAATTTGCTTTTGTTTTCTCCGAACATGCCTGGACTGGTAAGGAGTCACATGTCCTTAAGTGGGAGACAGGAGGAGGGGGGGTGGTGTGGGAGGGGTGAGAAAAATGCAATCCACAAAGTGTGGAAAGTCAATTATTAACTGTCAGTCAACTGCATGTAGTTTGCATTTCTCACATATCGCGTTGTATGTGTGCGGCCATGAAGTGGGAGAGCCTGTTGGAACACACAGACAGACGTGAACTCGATTACACCGACGCACATGTCGGGCCAAGTGTGCACGGGGAAAATAAATCCTTGCTCGACTGCAGGCCGTGTTGAAAATCTGTAGATCTGACAACGTCATAGTGCTGTTGTTTTTCTCTATCTAGTCTTTCGATGCTGTTTCCACTTACCTGTCACACCAGAGGGGAGAGGAGAGGTTCAGAGTCACTGTTTATGTCCCCCTCGTGATTTTCTTTGAAATAAGGATCTAAAACATGCATATGCATTGTATCAAGAGATTTGATTTATTTTACCCACAAATGATGAATGATGATGATGATGATGAAATGATTCCGTGTTACGAGTGCACTGTGCGCCTGGCCCTGCAGATCCGCCCAACTTCAAATCATTACCGAATCTGCCTCGAAGATCAGGAACATTTATCTTGAAAATAGTGTGGCCCCAGATTTAGAGAGGTACCCCCCTCTCCTAGCCACCGCGCAACTTTCCGCTTCGCTCCTCTACTGTATTCTGCTTCTGTATCCTTTCCTCTTCTCTGCTTTCATCTTTTCTACCATACTAATGCTCTACTTTCCTCTCTTCTGCTTTCCTCTCCTCTAATATCCTTTCCTCTCCTCTACACTACTTTACTCACTGACTCGATTCTCCTCTCATATCTTCTGCATATCTATTTTCCACCATTTTCTTTTTACCTCCCTCTCTTTATTCTTTTCGCTCCATCACTGATCTCTCTCTCTCCTCTCCTC
>OLKM01001806.1:0-7500 GCA_900291075.1 Melanogrammus aeglefinus | reverse complement strand
TGGCTCAATGGATGAAAGTCGAAGTCGAAGATCTGGCTCAAAATTCAGTTTGTTTCTGTACTTGGTTTTCACGGCCACTAATGCAGAGAACCCGCTCTCACACAGGTACGTCGTTGGAAAGGGCATCAGGTATCGCACAGCTTTGTCAGCCAGGTCTGGGTACTCCGAGGCAACATGCAGCCAAAAGTTTATCAGATGCTTGTGCAAGAACACCAGCTTCAATGCGGTGTCGCAGGAGAGATCCAACAGTCCGTCTTGCTCTTTTGCGCTCAGGACAGCAAGGGCCTCGTCCTGAACTTCGAACGGATTTTCGATCCAACTGCACTGCGCGTCGAGGGCAGGGAAGTATTCGCGCAGCTGAATTTGGCCAGCCACTCAAAATCATTGAAGCAGTGTGCGAGTTCAAACTTTGAGTTGAGGAAGAACAGGCGCACTTCATCTCGAAGCTCGAACAGGCGCGTCAGCACCTTTGCCCCTGGATAGCCACCGCCACTTCAGTGTGTAACAACAGCTGCCTTGTGAACGCTGCCCATCTCTCCACAGAGCACGCCAAATAATCATGATTGCAGGTGGACGGCTCTTGATGAAGTTCACGGCTTTCACTGCTTGGTCTAAAACAGTCTTTAGCTCACTTGGCATTTTCTTTGCAGCCAGGGCTTCGCGGTGTATGCTGCAGTGGACAGAGGCTGGCGAGAGGGGCCACCTCTCTTTCACTCGACTTGACTACTCCGCTGTGCTGGCCCAGCATCGCACGCGCGCTCCATCAGTGCTCAGCCCAACACATTTGGACCACTCAATGCCATTTGAAAGGATGAAAGTGTTAAGGACGTCAAAAATTGCCTCAGCAGTTGAAATGGTTGGCAGAGGTCTACAAAACAAAAAATCTTCCTTTATCTCCGCATTTTTTTCGTATCGGATGTAGGCAAGCAGGTTCGCTACGTTGGCAATGTCAGTCGATTCGTCCAGTTGGATGGCATAGAAACGGCTCGCTTTCACGTCCTGTATCAGCTGATCTAGCACATTGTCTGCCATGTCGCTCAAATTCTGCGTTTGACAGTATTGTCCGACAGTGAAATGAATGAGTTTAATAGGCTGTAATGCCTTCTCTCCCAACATCTTCTCCACTATAATTTTAGTACCTGGAAGAAGAAAAGTCTCGCCCTCAGTGTGTGGTTTTTCGGTTCTTAGCGATTAAGCTTGGACAGCAGGTACGATGTTTCCACTGCAATTGCGTTGTCATTGCCCATAGCCCGACCTTCCATTACTTTTTTCTTGCTCTGATATTCCTTCAGCTTGTTCTCAAAGAACTGAAGAGGCTTGGTGACTATACTCTCCATGTTTTGTTTCGAGATGATGCGGCAGAGTTTACACCGGCTTTCAGAGCCTCATTTGACCAGTGTCCCTCCAAAGCACACCAGACACAGCGGTAGTGGTTCAGCCTTGGAGGCAGTCCAATGAAACCCCAACCCCAGATACTCATCGCTGTCTTATCGCCGGCCTTTCTTTTTTGTTTGCAACAGGATGATCACTTGTAGATTCTGTATCTGTAATACTACTCTTGCTTCTTTTAAGTCGCCCTGTTGCTAACCAGCGATCCATTTTGCTGCTGTTTTTTTTAAGCGTACGGTAACTAGCTTTGCTTTATCATCACTATGACAACGACCGGTCCGAACCGCAGCTGATTGTAGTCAGCAGCCAATCACAACCATCCCCCTTTGCTTTGAAAGATACTTCTTAAGACATACTCAACAATACATAAAATTCAGGAAATAACTTTTTTTTAATTTTTGGGCACACAGTCCCACACAACTATGATATTTTAGATTTTTAGAAAAGGATTTCGCGGCCCACCTGCAATACCTCCGCGGCCCACCAGGGGGCCGCGGCCCATAGGTTGAAAACCACTGCTCTAGACAATAAACAATTGACATGCACGCATAAAGTCACATGCACACACAAACATGCACACATGCACAAACACACGCACGGGAATTCACGTACACTTTCACATATGCACTATTATTGCATAAACACATATATGCGGAACACATTAGAACACATGCAGGGATGTATGCACACACAGGGAATGAAACAAACGCACACATACACACACACACACACCATATATATGTATGTGCATTCATGAATGCATGCAAACTCATACCACTTACACGCACACATTTACATTTACATACGAAAACAAATGCACACATACAAGCACACAAAGACACACACTCGCACACATACATATTCATGCACATCGATGTTGTAGGCGGATAGACGGAAACCCATTTAAATAATTCTTGTACGTTTGAAGCTTTTCCTAAAGCCGGTATCCTGAGAACATGCAGCCATTCTGATGGTTGGCTCATTAATCACACACACACGTCCACACGCACGCACGCACGCACGCACACACGCAGATGTCGGGCCTGTCACTAGGCAGCCGCTGCTGTGCGTCAAAACCATTGTCATAGAAACAGAACCATGACACTCCTGGTTCCTGTACTCTGTCACGATGAGAGAGGGGGCTTTTAGGTTGTGGTGTGGAGGGGTGCAGGTTATGTCCTCGCCTTGTGAGCCACACAGGAACTGCTATAGAATTAGGATGGAGCAAAAGGATTCAATATATAATTCAATATATTTACCTATAGATGATGTTGAACAGCCAGAGGGACACATCAGGGATGGGTAGATAACAGTGAGCTTTGATGTAAAAAAAAAAAAAAATGTTAGGGGGGCTGTGAGCTATGAGTAAAAGAAATGTACTAATTTGTTTCATCACTGTTTTTTGGCACTGCTATCCTAGCTGTGCCTGGAAGGGATGAGTGGGTTGCCATCCATAATCTAGTCTTCAGAGCCCTTTGAGGCTGGAATTATGATTCAGGGCTTTACAGATGGAATCAACCTGACCCTCCTTCACTTGACTGCTCCAACGTCCATGTATTTGATGCATTTATAGTGTTAATAAATATAGATGGATGTCATAAAGATGAAGGGAAGGGATATGAGCATCTTGCGCAGGAATGCCGACTGCTGGTTGGGGGCATCGTGTGGCTCAGGAGACAGAGCGGGTTCGCTGGTAACTGCAAGGTTGCTAGTTCGATTCCCGGCTCCTCCTAGCTGAGTAGAGGTGTCCCTGAGCAAGACACCTCACCCCAACTGCTCCCGACGAGCTGGCTGTCGCCTTGCATGGCTTTTGTTTGATTGATTGATTGATTGAAAACTTTATTGAACAATAATTAAAATAAGTGTTCGAAAGGACTAAAAAAACCAATAATAACTGTTTACATTGAGGTCCTTTTTAGAAGGAAAGGAAGAAACAACACATGGACTGAAACATGGAGGACAAACACAAAGCACATGGACTACAACGTTGAGGGAAAAAGGGAATAGAATAAACGAAGGGATAAGTGCCCAGACGGACACACGACGACGGCTGACGCCGCTGTCGGTGTGTGATTGCGTGTGTGAATGTGTGAATGTCAGTAAAGTCAAAACAATTACGGTAAAGCGCTTTGGGTGCCACTGGTTAGAAAAAAGCCGCAATATAAATGCAGTCCATTTACCATTAAGTCCATTTTTAGTTCTGCAGACATTGGGGATCAAACCAAGGACCTTGTTCGCTCTCCTTGTTGACTCAGTCACACTCAAACCAGTGCAATACTGTCAATGTTAAGGCCCAATCATTTCTACCCCTTACCCCTTCAAAACACAGGGGAAGGGGAGGGGAAGGGGTAGGTAAGGGATTAGGCCCTAATTGTGACGTGTTTCTCTCTCTCTCTCTCTCTTCTCTGTCTCTCTCTCTCTCTCTCTTCTCTCTCTCTCTCTCTCTCTCTCTCTCTCTCTCTCTCTCTCTCTCTCTCTCTCTCTCTCTCTCTCTCTCTCTCTCTCTCTCTCTCTTCCCCCCCCCCAGCGTGACTGAGACGGTGTCTGTGAGCAGCTCCTACAGTGGGGGGGGAGAGGAGGAGAAGGAGGAGACGAGGAGGAGCAGGCGCTTCAGGAGCGCATGGCCAAGAGGGAGGAGCGCCGGCAGAAGCGCCTGAAGGAGGCGCTGGAGCGTCAGCGGGAGCTAGACGGCACCGGGATGGACGCCCCCGGCAACGGGGGGGGAGGCGACGCAGCGGGGAAGAACGAGGAAGAGGCGGGGCAGCCCTCCTGGCGCCGGGGTCACCGTGACGACGGGGAGGAAGAGGAGGAGGAGCAGCAGAAGCCGGTGATGTATGGCGGCAGAAGGAGGGAGGAAGAGGAGGAGGAGGAGGTGGAGAAGTATGAGGAAGAGGAGGTGGTGGAGGCGGAGGTGGAGCTTGGAGGAGAAGAGGAGATATGGAGCAGAGACGGGAGGAAGAGGACGAGGGAGGAGGAGGAGGAGAGAAGAGCCCAGGAGGTCTTACATCAGGGAACAGGTCAGTGAGACAAAGAGCCCTACAGGATGAGTGGTTGTGTTACCAGTCGGCCAAATTATTAACTTTATTAACATTTTGTGTTTTAATATTGTCTTTTTCTTTGATGTGAAAACTGTGTACCTCGATTCTTACAAAGAAATTAAACTCTGAAAATGTGTTTTTTTCTTTATTTCTCAAGTATTCCCCCGCCCTAATAAGAAATTGTGCACTTCTTTGACCAACATTACAATAACATGAGGGCTGGAAGATGACGCAACAATGCATGATGCTATTGCCAAAGCCCTGCTGGGCCCTGCCCAGTGTACGTGCATTCCCTTGCGAAACCCCAGATCTGACACACGCAACTCGTTTGGGTTTATTTTGTGATCCGTAGAATTCCACTGAAGAACGGCATCAGTTCAAAATGTCAGATCAGGATCAGTCATCGAATCCTTCCACATCCCTTTGAGTCATTTCCAAAGAAAAATAAATGAACTCAAGTCTCATCATTTTTATCGAGACTCTTATTATGTTAATGTGCAACTTTCCCCCCCCCCTCCTCCCCTTTCATAGGAAAATGACGCAGAGGAAACTCACTCTGCAGTCGGTGGAAATTTAAACTCAAATCAGGGGAGATCTCCTGATTCGCCGTCTCTGGGCGAAGCAGAGACGTGGGGAGGGGTATCGGAGGGGGTGGGCAACACAGATAGTACTTTAGAAAACAGCATGAGTGATCGCGACCAAGAGGATAATGAGGTTTCAGAGATATTGCGCGCCACGAGCGCCGCGGCGACGGTAAGAAGGCTGGTTTTGGCGTGGAGCACAGTGTGATGCACAGAGCACTTTTTACAATCACACTGGGGAACAATGTCTTCCACGCATACGCTGCTTCACTGGTAGTGGCTTCACACTGTGGATCTTTGAAGCAAAGGAACTAACTCAACATTGTACTTTTGGTATGATTTTTGGACGAGTGTAGAAAGGGAAGGATGCAATTGAATGAATTGGGATAGATGCAGGCCTGTTTGAAACTGGTTGATTGTTTATTTGCATCCAGTGTTATGGTATTACAGTACTTATACACAGTTAATGGACGTAGAACGTGACACATAGTATATGTATTTATAAATGATGTACACAAAAGAGGCAGAGCAGCGTTCCAGTTTCCAGTCTTGGAATGTGTTTAAATTTTGTCTTAATGGCTGCACATCCGTCAGCTAAGAGCTATTTAAGAACCTCTTAGAGGGTAAAGACCTCAATCTCTGCCACTATGGCAGTCATAAAAGACGGCATGGGGGTGTATTTTACAAAATTTACGGCATAATTTGGAAAACTTTTCAAGGAATCCCGCCAAAATTAGCTTGGCGTTCCGAAAATTAATCAAGGATATAAAAAAAACGCCATTAAACAGCACAATATTTTCATACTCTCTTCACACTCCAACTATTACACATGATTAAAAGAATATGAGTGGGGCGGGGGGGGGGGTCAAAAGAGACCGGGCCAGACATTGAAGTTACCTAGACAACCCGTGTGGTCACAAAGTAGGTTTCTTGCGCAGTCGCTAACTAGCAGAAACCGTAGCCTATGGTTTTTCTCTTCGTTGCGGCTACGCCCCGCGCGGTATGGGTTTTAATAAGGTTTAATGCTACGTTTCCGAGAGTGTCGCACAGCACCGCGTTCACGTCACCGGCGGCTTTTTTCCGCCGCGTCTCCCAGTCCAACTTTATTTACTTTCCTTCGTGTCCGGCTCCATCCACAGAAACTGTCACTCCCTCTCAAAGGAGGTCGGGACAAAAATAAAAGATGGGATATTAACCGCGGCGACGACCGCAACAAAGGCTAATTACGTCTTCACCCTCACACTGGATTTGTGGGGTTTGGTAGACCATCTAATAAACATAACAAGCGTTTAGGTTGATATTTTTTGTGAGGGTTAGTGGTCTGCCTGCAGGGTGGACTTAAAGTAGTTTGGAGGACTCGTGTCTTACCCCCTCTGCCTTCAGTGCGCCTTGGCCGGTGGTAATTCCGTGGAGTGGAACCTGTGATACGGGATGTTCTTTTGGTGTTCCACTTTGTGTGCTGTGTCCTAGCCACTCTTCCTCTCCTCCTCTCCCTCCCCCACCGTCCCTTTCTTGGAAATATCCCTCCTCAGAACGCTGGGATGTCAAGCGCATCCTGTTCACATTTTTTATTTTTGGCTCGCTGTGTGTGTGTGTGTGTGTGTGCGTGTGCGTGTGTGTGTGTGTGTGTGTGTGTGTGTGTGTGTGTGTGTGTGTGTGTGTGTGTGTGTGTGTGTGTGTGTGTGTGTGTGTGTGTGTGTTGCTTTGGATAAAAGCATCTGCTTAATGCTCTAAATGTGTGATGGGTGTGTGTGTCTAACCCTAAGTGTGTGTGTGTGTGTTTGTGCATGTGCGTGTGTCTCCAGGTGAATGAGAGGGGCGGGGCCAGGCAGGAGAGGGGGAGTCAGAACGGTGGCGTCCACGAAGAGGCCCCCCCCAAGCAACTTAGGAAACCCGAGAGGATCCCGAGGTAACACACACACACCAACACACAGTCGCACACACATACACACTCACACACACGCATACACACACAGTTACACACACACACATTCATACACATACATATGCGAAAACTCTCACGCATACATACACACCACAAACACACAAACAGGGGGACCCACATCACACCAAACACACACATACACCAGAGTCACACATACATCATGCCTGACAACACTGCACAACAACACCACATCAAACAAATTGGCTCTTCTTGCGTGCCAGGTTTTGACTGAATCAGGGGATCGCACAAAAAAGGCCTCTGCACTCCAACTGCCTTTATTTTGTTGCCCCAAGACCATGGTCAACCAAGGGGAAAAAATCCTTGCACTATTTGTGGGCTATTTTCCCGAATATATATTATTATTATTATAACTTTATTCAACAGACTCAGGAAGGTCACATAGCCAGCACACTACATATATATACACAAAACATATACTACACATATATATACACGAAATCATACACACACACCCACACCATATACACACACACAACACACAACACACACACACACACACACACACACACACAGCCACACCACACAC
>OLKM01001805.1:76625-104234 GCA_900291075.1 Melanogrammus aeglefinus | reverse complement strand
GTGGCTGTTAAATCACTAGGCGGGCTTGATGGGGGCTGGGCCTTTGTTCTTGATGGGCCCTGTGGATTGGACTGTGGACTGGGATGAATGGCGCACTAATGGTAAGACTGTCCAGTGTCCGTGTTTCCGTGTGTGGAATGCTACTGCAGGACGCGGTTGATGTGCGTATGGTGGTACATCTAAACATGCGTTTTACACTTTGTTATCGTGCTTCTGCTTTGATTCACAGTGATTGTGGCCCACGGGGACACATTGTTAGTAGACACAGTGTCTTTCGTCCATCTTAAGAACCATTGACATAACATTGGGCGCTAATCTTTATTAAGGCAGCGGGGAACATAACAGATGAGAACGGTGCATATACGTAGCTTCATGGAAGCTGAACTGCGGCCAGTGCGCTCAATGACTAGTGTGTCCAAATTGTGTGCTGCGCGGGGTCTTAACGTGGTAGAGGTTTGAATTTGGATACGAGAGTCTCTTTGGAGTTCGAGTCCTGTTCCATTTTAGGTTTCCCCTATATGTGGTCAGTTAGCATAAGTGTTGGTGTTGTGTGGCTCATCTCGCCTTGCGAAGTAATCCACTTTGGAAGCTGCTCAGTTCATGGTCCGTTCAAGTCCGGCGTGGCCGTGGTTCGCCCTGTTTTTTTTTGCCTTTCCTTCCTCCTGGGCCGTATTCACGTGGGACTTGTGCTCCTTGATTTGGTATCAGACTTCCACATGTCTTGACTCCACGGCAGACGTGAATATCATTATTGAATACTATCACTATCATAACAACGCAATGTTTTCCAATTGGATTAAATTTTTGCTTCCAGTTCCCCTTTTTTCCCCCACGCTTCCTGGGAACTGCCCCGCTGAGTATGGGCGGGAATGATTCATCATCCAATAGTGCCTTGCTTTTTACATTAGTTACAGGTTTATCCACAGAGCCAGTATGCATGATTCGCGTTTAGAGTAACCCGGCGCAGTTTTTGGCTTGTCCTTTTGAGAGAATTTGCTACCATTTTGTAATAAATTATTTGTCACAGTAGCTTCCTTAATAGCCTATTTTAGTTTGTTGATGTGATCCTCTTAGTCAAGTTTTTGTGGCAATCAGCAGCAAACTCTTTGAGAGCGGCAGTTCTGAAAATTGGATCCAGTGTCATTTTGCAGTATGGAGGCATTTCGAATAATACCCTTGTGAATGCAGAAGTTGCCCAGTCCCCAAAGAATAAAATGTTCAGTAAAGTACAAAGGTGCTCCTGGAAGAAAGGAGGTCAAGAAATTCATGATGGAGACCACTTGGTTCGGAGGCGCGGCTTTTGTAATTGCTTTGCATCTAACGAGCTATGTGATTAATGGTGACGGAGTGTTGCTCAAACCAACGCTTCCCCTCTTACCTCCCTACAACTAGGGACAGATGGTCACAGGCTCCAATCTTTTGACGGCACACATGGTACCTGATGGTAGAGAAACTGTATCTTCCCATGCTCACCCGAAGGGCGAGCTCGCGCCTGGTAACTTCATGGCGGCGTGTACATGTCAAGTGCCCGTTGGGGACGTATTTATTCCGAAAACCATTTCCCGACTTAGAACTTCATGTTAACCAAGTTTCAGCATCATACACCCCCCCCAAACCCCCACCACCTCCACGTTTCGTCCCCATTCATTTCCTCTTTCTGCTCGCTGGTGGCCGACCTGATCCTCCAGAGAGAGAGACGAGAGAGTAGAGAGAGTAGATGAGAGATGAGATTGTAGATTAGAAAGAGAGAGAGAGAGAGAGAGAGAGAGAGAGAGTAGAGAGAGAGGAGAGAGAGAGAGAGAGGGAGAGAGAGGGGCCGTTGTATTCCTCCCCCCATCTTCATGTTTGTCAGACGCCCCGGCTCGAGGAGTGATCACCAATGACCGACTGTAATCCGGACGGGCCCGACTGTGACTTTTCCCATCACGTTCTGCCCCCCCCCCCTCTCCCCCCCCTCCGCCCACTCGCCCCTCATCCATGCCCTCACCCATTCCCCATCGGCAACGCCGAGCGGGAACGGCTACTATGACAGCCCTAATAAATCCAAAAACAAATTGGCAGCAGGTTTTGGAAGTATTGCAGTGTGTGGCCGGAGAGTTGTTGATTAGTAATGAACCGGCCTCATGGAAAACATAGGCTAATTAAACTCCCAACGGTGCCTCCCTCTGCAGCAGACGACGGCCCCTCGTTGACGGTTACCCTCAGAGCCTCGGGGGAGAAGAGAGGGAGAGAGAAGGGACCAGAGAAAGAAGTAGAGAGAGAATTGAGAAGGAGAGAGAAGAGAGAGAGAGAGAGAGAGAGACGTAAGAGATGAGAGAGAGAGAGAGAGAGAGAGAGAGAAGAGAGAAGAGAGAGAGAGAGAGAGAGCGAGGCGAGTAGAGAGCGAGTAGAGAGGGAGAGTTGAGAGGAGTTGCGGAGAGATGTAGAGATGTTAGAGAGAGAGTAGAGAGAGACTGAGAGAAGAGATGAAGAGAGAGAGGAGAGAACGAGAGAGAGAGAGAGAGAGAGAGAGAGAGAGAGAGAGAGAGAGAGAGAGAGAGAGAGAGAGAGAGAGAGAGAGAGAGAGAGAGAGAGAGAGAGAGAGAGAGAGAGAGAGAGAGAGAGGAGAGAGAGAGAGAGAGAGAGAGAGAGAGAGAGAGAGAGAGAGAGAGAGAGAGAGCGCGAGAGAGAGAGAGAGAGAGAGAGAGAGAGAGCGGCGAGAGAGAGAGAGAGAGAGAGAGAGAGAGAGAGAGAGAGAGAGAGAGAGAGAGAGAGAGAGAGAGAGAGAGAGAGAGAGAGAGAGAGCCTGCTGAAGGGGCGGAGGATGAAAGAGAGAATGGAGCCATTTAGCGGTCCCCCTGGCGTAGGAAGTGTGCTGACTAAGATTGAGCCTAAACGCCAATTAGTCATGAGGCCACCTTGTCCCGGGGTCACGGCGGGCGCGCACCGCCATCACTCAGCCTCCACGCCGTTTGTTTTGCTTGTTTTGCTGCCCTGATTGGACTGATTATTGACTGATCGCCAATCAGGTTTAGGCCAAACTTTTGATGTGAATCAGACGGCCGAGTGAACAGGTGGTTTAGTGTGTTTGGTGATTGCCGATTTGGTGTACCATAGATTGCTGGATATACCTGTGATTCCCTTTGCCTTAACTAGACTCTCTTACTCTTCACTTAGCACTCTCAACAGCTATTCATCTCAAGGTTGAACCAGTAACATGCAGCACATAGTTATATTGCCTCCAAATGTGTTCCGTTTCCCAAGCTGGAGACCTAAGTCAGGACACGACTCGAATATCCCAACCGTCCGAATTAAGGATCACCGAATTTTCGAATTTCAGCCGAAAAATGTCTACAAAGCGCATTTTCGGGTGTTCGGGCCGAAATACTTTTATCATCGGAACATTACAGGGCTCGATATCTATGAAATATTTGTTATGATCGCAAACTCATATAAGCGAGGGCTAGCTTCCCACGCTTGTCCTGGATAACGCCAATATGTTTTTGCCGGTGTGGACGTTTTTTCAGTGTTTCTGAGAAAGAGTCCCACGGTATAACGATTTTGCCAAAATTTGCCAAATGCCTTGATTTTATAATGTAGTATACACAGTCATAGCCCATAATTGCAATGGCACTAGGGGTGCCTGCCGCGTGTGTGGACATTTTCACAACACGCGTCGTAATACACCGGTATTACCGAGTGTAACACGGGTATATACTTTGGAAACTATAGGTCATACCGCCCTATCTTCTTCCGTCAACTCTCCTCTACACATCTCGGTGACAGCGTTGTGTCTGGCAGCTGCGCGCCAATTCTCGGTGAAAGCGTCCTTCGTCTTGATAACGTTCTAATAATAATAGTAAATAATATATTGTTATATATAATATTCACATGACTCTGTGCGCTTCCGGATGGCCGTAAGCGCCGCATATCAATAATAAAAAAAAAAAAGCAACCTTAAATGGGAAGGCCTACTAATAAAAATTGGCATAATAATTTTCTTTTCAGTGTTTGCTTTTTCGCCTTGGTTTCGCTCGTTTTCGGTTTTCGGTTTCGTGTAAAGAATTTTCATTTCGGTGGCATCCCTAGTCCGAACGCAACATCAGGACACCAAATAAAACGTGCAATGGCAGTCTCTTCCAATCAGGGTGGCCTGAACACCAGACTTTGGCCACATCTGTTGTGTAATTGGCCTGGCTGCTGGGAGCTTGAGGCCCCTGAGTTGGGTAGAGTGTAAGAGGCTTTGGTGTGTTCCGTCCAGCCCACCAATGAAGGCCTATGATGGTCTGCCAAGCTCCCACCTCAGCAGTTTCCATGGTTTGTCCTAAGCTAGCATTAACGTATTCAGCCTGGTCTGCATGGGCCCACATGTATTCCTGTAATATTCCCTTTCACTCTGTATTTTACCCACGATATGAATTGTTTGTTTATTGATGTTATATATAATGCTTGGCTATGACCAGATTCAGAAGAATATACATCAAAGGAGGAATAGAAGAGAAGGGCGAATGATGATGCCACCTCCAGAGAAGTAAATCTGACCCAAAGCAGGGAGTGAGGGGGGAATGGTTTCCTTCTGGCTTCTGTTTGGGCTTGCGCTGAAGATTTAGATGGATTAAATTGACTTTTGGCACAAGATCAATGCGCCTTTTTTTTCTTATATCAGAAAGTTATCTGATACAACCACACCACTCTCTGTCTCTATCTTTGTCTCTCTGTCCCACTCTCTCTCTCTTTCTCTCTGTCTCTGTCTATGTCTCTCCCCCTCTATCCCACTCTCTCTCTGTCTCTCTGAGTCTCTACATCTGTCCTCTCTCCCACTCTCTCTCTTTGTTTCTCTCTGTCTCTGTCTAAGCCCCTCTCTCCCACTCTCTCTCTGTTTCTCTCCGTCGCTCTGTCTATGTCTCTGTCCCTCTCTCAGACTCGCTCTCTGTTTCTCTCTGTCTCTCTCTCCCACTCTCTCTCTCTCTCGGTTCCTCTCTGTCTCTGTCTTTATCTCCCACGCTTTCTCTGAGTGTCTCTCTACCTCTCTCCACCTCCGGGCTCTCTGCATGGACCGGCTTGTCAATCGAGTTACTTTCATTGCTGTCACCCCTGGGTGGTTGAGGTTGATCTCCCCGCGCCAAAAAACACACCAAACATCTGCCGAGCACACTTTGATTGACTCGACAAAAGCAGCGTGCAGTGAGGAGGCTTCTCTGCCGCTTGGCATCGTCCACCGCATTGGAGGCGCTCCTATAGTCCTCTAGAGTTCACTAGGGCTGATCTCTTTGGCTTTGATGCTCCGCGAGATCCCAAAGATATCTTTCCCTCTCGAACCTCACACAGGGACTGTTCCAACGGTGCACACAGGAAGGAAAGGAAATGAGGTATCTGGTGCGGCTGGTGTTAACGGTTTAACACCAACCACACCAGGGTGCACGCTTTTTGTGAGATGATGTGAACCAGAAGAGAGGTGTGCTACCGTATCGTGGGTTGGACCATCGTTCATCTGGCTGAGGGATGTCAAAAGGAAACCAAAAAAAAACCACACACAAAATAGATGATCTGCACATGCTTCACACCCATTCATTTATGTCTCATAGATAAGACATGATAGTCTATAGGTAATATGGCACAGGTGCGTCACAACGTATAAATCATTCAAGACCAGTTATGTCACATGCGCTCTCTTACGACGTGGACGACGGACATTCTCAGAGTACAATAAGGGTGTGAGACAGGGACGTTCTCTTCTTCTTATGGCTGAATCCCAGATTAGCCTCTGATGCGAGCCTGACGGGGCCCACTTCATCATCCCGGACCTGGGTCATCCATCACCACCAGCCAGCAGAGGGATGGTGCTGTGATGGGGGTAGGGCTGGGGATGGGGGCGCAAGGGGTGGCTGTGAGGGAAGGGGGTGTATTCTGCAATATGGAGGCCATCTCATGCAGCATTGGCAGCAGGAGTCCATGTGCACTCGGAGGGGAAACTTTAATTCAGTGCAATGCGGTGGTCAAGTGTAGACAATCTCAGCCGTCCGCGGTACACTTTAGATCAGATACATGTGACGACTGGGTCAATGTTAGTGTTGCTATGATTATGGGATACAGCAGGGTACACACTGTAACTTCTACAAAGTACAATTTGAATAGACAGGGGAATTCATCCAGTTTTCGTATCCAAGTAAACCCAAGTTCATGTTGTTGATATCGTTGCCATAGAGATACAGTTACATGGATTCACAGGCTCAACTCGATGCCCGTCAAGCCATACACAAATATACCATAGCCATGGAGAAGAATAAACAGAAGACTATAATGACAGCTCATGCGCAGGTGATCATTTGTATTATGGCATAATAACGCCCCTTTGTCAAAAAGATTATCCTTAATTACCGCTGTCTGCTTTCAAGGATAATTCATCGCAGGTCTGGGCAGGAGTAGGGAGGGACAGGAATGTGGTCGATTGATGGTCTTCTGTCTGTCCATCCGTCTGTCTGTCTGTCTGTATGTCTGCCTTGACCGTCTTACAGCATTTCGGACCCTCTCTGCCCATGTCCGTCAGTTTATGTGTCTGAGACTTTGCAGCCTCAAGAATTTACTCTTTACTGCACAACATAATGAGCTCAACGAAAATTAGCGACGTGGATATGATGATAAATCAGTTCATAAGGAGGCTGCCCATGTTCTACTCACTAACCTTGAAACGTCGAAAACAATTGAGACCAATTGGTTGAATTCTAACTTCATACATTACTATATAACCTAAACAACCAGATACCACAATGGAAATATTGAAGCAGTATGTTGGGTGGCTCTCTCCCTATAGTCTCCAACATTACCTGCCCTTGTCTACCCGTTCAATTCATGAATGCAAAGCAATCAAGTTACAACGATGTTACCCGTCCCAGAGTGCCTTTAGGGTAATTTCTGTGGAGAACAGCTGTACTCGAGCGGTGATATGTAAGACATACGTGATGATGCTTTGGCAGAAAACTGTCATGATTATTGGTCTGAAATAAAGAACGTTGTGGAATCTTTCCAATGCAATCAAAGTAGTGATGAGGCTTGCTCACACAGGACGTGATGTCACATGAAGATATCAAACTTCAAAGCCATGTAGCGAATGACCTTTCGGCAATAAAACCTGAAACAAATTGTGATGATTTTTTTATTCATTGCTTGTTCTCTCTCAAAACACATTTACCCAACATGTGTTTATTTCACAGTTTTGTTTAGTTGTATGCTTAAGTTATAGGATTTCATGTGTCTGATGTATAATTATTCAGAAGGTTGTTAAACATTATAATTCTAATATATATCAGAATAATCAGAAATTGTTCGTCTGTGTCTTTGTGCGTGTTTGTGTGTGAGCTGGTGCATGCTTGATTGCATACCTGAATGTGTGTGTTTGTGTTTTCTGTTTTTTTTACTTGTATTTTGTGTTTTTTTTTGGTATTTCCACACTTTACCACATCAGGAGAAAGGGTTTGTAATCCATTTCAGCAGTCTGACCTGTGGTCCATCTAAACACATGATAATCAGTGTAGCAGCCTTACTAAAACCACATAGGCAATGGATAAGGTAGGCTGGCATCCTCCACAGTTAAAGAACTGTGCTCTTAAGAAGAAGAAACACAACAACTAACCCTGCAAACATTTACAAACAAGACAGTGGGATACAATGAAGTGTGTTCCGAGTAAATTGAACAATAAATAACAGAAAATTGATCTATACAAGGGCCTGTTAAATTTGTATGGGTTTTCGGTTGAGCCTTTGTTGAGAGGCGAACTCTCTGCTGGTTTGGGAAACAGGACGTGGGCAGAAGAACTGGGCATGCCAAGGAACCTCTGGAGCTGGTTTGCATAGTCTCTCATTGTGTGTGTGTGTGTGTGTGTGTGTGTGTGTGTGTGTGTGTGTGTGTGTGTGTGTGTGTGTGTGTGTGTGTGTGTGTGTGTGTGTGTGTGTGTGTGTGTGTGTGTGTGTGTGTGTGTGTGTTTATGTGCATGTGTGTTTATGTGTGCATGTGTCTGTGTGTGCGTGCGTGCGTGTGTGTGTGTGTGTATGTGTGTGTGTATGTATTTATGTGTGTGTGTTTGTATGTTTATGTGTGTGTGTGTGTTTATGTGCATGTGTCTGTGTTTGTGTGTGTCTGTGTTTGTGTGTGTGTGTGTGAGTGTGTGTCTGTGTGTTTATGGGATTATGTCTTCATGTGTGTATATGTTTGTATGTGTTTATGTGTTCATGTGTGCGTTTATGTGTCTGCATGTGTTTGTGTGCTCGAGTATGTGTGTGTGTTACGTAACGTGTGCCTGTGATAATCACAGCATGTCGATTCTTGTGATGTTTGCCAAAATGACCTTTCTGTGCTGTTTTTGCATACATTCTTGTCTGTCTGACATGATTGACTCTAAGTGTTTGTCTATGTTCTGGTCCCCATTCTTCATGGTTGTGTACCACAGGGCGTTTTTGTGTAGGCCTTTGTTTGCTTCATTGCCAGGCATAAGTCTTCTCATTCCCCGTTCTTTTCGTCCCACATTGCTGAAAAGCAGCCCAAACAGGTAGTCCAGCATTTAGCATCTGGTGCTTCCTCTGTCCTTAAAACTCCTCACCTCGGAAGTCATCTTCCCACCGCCACAACATCCATAAAACCACCCAGAGAAGTACAGGTGCAGCCAGAGCGAGAGGGAGACAGATAGATATGAGAGAGAGAGAGAGAGAGAGAGAGAGAGAGAGAGAGAGAGAGAGAGAGAGAGAGAGAGATGAAAGAGCGATGAGAGACAGAGAGAGAGCTAGAGAGAGAGAGAGATAGAGAGAAGAAATGAAAGAGCGATAGAGAGACAGAGAGAGAGAGCTAGAAGAGAGAGAAAGAGAGGAGACAAGAGAGGAGAGAGAAGAGAGAGAGAGAGAGAGGAGAGGGAGAGGGAGAGAGAGAGAAAGAGAGAGAGAGAGAAAGAGAGACAGACAGCGATTGAGAGAGAGAGAGAGAGAGAGAGAGACAGAGAGAGAGAGCGGAGAGAGAGAGAGAGAGAGAGAGAGAGAGAGAGAGAGAGACACAGAGAGAGAGAGAGAGAGAGAGAGAGAGAGAGAGAGAGAGAGAGAGAGAGAGAGAGAGAGAGAGAGAGAGAGAGAGAGAGAGAGAGAGAGAGAGAGAGAGAGAGAGAGAGAGAGAGAGAGAGAGAGAGACAGAGAGAGAGATGAAGGGCCGGCCTCTAATTTTGTGCAGGAAAAAATGATGAATGGCCTGATAAGACTCGGGAGCCTGTGACGAGACGAATGTTTTCTAGAACATTGCAGGGACTGCAGTTCTGCTCCTGTACAGAGCGCTGAGGTTTAATTAATGAATGTGACGTCCGGATTCATAGCACGTTTTTGAAATACTGTCCGGCTTCTCCTGGTTTGCCTTGTGACCATTCTAGATTTACAGCGAGGAACCGAATGCAGCCATTGGGCAACCAGTGCTCTCCCTGGGAGGTGTGAACCACTTCATCACAGAGACAGCCTTCCTTACTGTATATCTTGCCAACCAGGCCACTGCAGTTCATATACTCCCCTTCCTATAGACTCCCCCCACACACACACGTTCGCAGCATTGTACACGTCGCTAATGAGTGTTTGGAGGAGCACACAAAACACACAACTGTCGGCGGTCGTATTCAGAGCAGATTAGAGGAGATGCACGCACACACACACCAGAGTCTGTCGCAGGACAGACAGACAGACAGACAGACAGACAGACAGACAGACAGACAGACAGACAGACAGACAGACAGACAGACAGACAGACAGACAGGACAGACAGACAATACGTATACACATCTAAATCGGTACCTGTATACATAGTTGCATGCATGTTATTATTCTTTCTCATGCTACTCTATAAGAATGGCCAGACCTTGCAGTCCCCGTTCCAGCAGGTCTCGATTACACTCACAACGGCTCTGTTTTGCTCTCTCCCCTACGCCCATGGACGGCCCCAATTAAACTGAACTCTTCAATGTTTCCAAAGAATGCTGAAGACAAGTTTATTTTTAAACTTTTGACCCGGGGGCAGGGGGTGGTGGGGGTGGGGGGGTGGGGGAGTAGGCTAATGTCTGGGTAATTTGTTTGGGTTTGGCAGCTAAATTCTGTAATGTCATGACGCAAAACAATTATTATGGTATATGCAACATTACTCCGAAACGAGAGCCACTGGCCCATTAGTTCAACGCTGGTGAAAAAATGCAAGGCACACAGAGAAGAAAAAAAAACAATCGATGCCCTCTCCGCCTGCGGTAATATGAGACTGCACCTGGACTCCTTCAAAGCACCTCAGCACTTCCCATGAAAAGTAGGGGAAAATGACGTGTCGCTTTAAGGAATAACTCGGTGAGAAACGAGATAAAAAAGCCTAAAGCAGGAGGGAGTGGAGGTGTGTCAAGTGTACGTGTACATGTCAAACTGATAAATACATACAAGCACTTGGGACAGCTACACAGGGAGAGACAGAGGGAGAGAGGGAGTCATCAGTGCCATGATATAACGAGAGAAAAAGAGACAGAGATATAGATAAAGATACATATATTAGAGAGAGAGAGAGAGAGAGAGAGAGAGAGAGAGAGAGAGAGAGAGAGAGAGAGAGAGAGAGAGAGAGAGAGAGAGAGAGAGAGAGAGAGAGAGAGAGAGAGAGAGAGAGAGAGAGAGAGAGAGAGAGGGGGGGGGTGAGAGAGAGAGAGAGAGACATGTATGGCAGAGGGAGAGAGGGAGAAACGCATTAGGCTCTAAGAGCCATAGCTCTCCTGCAAAAGACTAATGCAATTGCCACAATAAGAGTGTCTCAACGGAGCCTGGAAAAAAACAAGAAGGGGATGAAAGAGGAGAGGCAAGGAGGGAGGGCAGAAGGAAGGGAGGGCGGGAGAAAGAGGGAGAGGGAGAGGAAGAGGGAGAGAGGGAGAGCGAAGGAAGGAGAACTGGCAGCACTGCCTTCGGACTCATATGGACAGTGGATCTCCTGGGACGACGAGCCTGTCTCTCTCTGTCTCTCTGTCTCCCTCTCTCCCTCGCTCTCTGTTTCTCTCCCCCTCTCTTTCTCTCTCTCCTCACTGAGTGGCTGAGTATAGGACAGTCCTGTGCCGCGTGCGTCTCTAGGGTGATTTCTCAGGTTCTCACAGGGAAGGAAATAGAGAGGTGGAAATAGACCGAGACAGACAGACAGACAGACAGAGGGGAAAGGGTCCGGTAATGTGCAGGCAATAGTTAGCAGCCAGCTGGCTGGGTGTGTTAGCTCTACATCTGACCTCTGTGTGAACAGAGTAGCCTCCTCTCTCCCTCTCTCCTTCCTCTCCTCCTCCCCCTCCTCTCGTCTACACGCCTCCACAGGCTGTGGGAAGAAGGGAGCGGATCTTCAACCTCGCCTCCTCTCTGCTGCCGCCACTGAGGTCAGGGAATCAACCCGCGAACCAGGAACGGGACGGGAAGGGACGGGACATCCTGGCCCTTAAAGAGACATCCAAGGACACGGGGGGGGGGGGGGGCTGCCGTGCCAACTGTGTGTGTGTGTGGATCCGAGATGGAAAAGTTGGCACAGCGCATTAGACCAAACAGCGGAGAAAGTGGAGTCAGTCATAACAGTAAAGTCACGCGAATTCCAGGGTGAGTCAGATGCCGGTAAACTTGTTCAGTTTGAAAGTCAGCTCTTAAGTCAGTGAGTCAGTCCGTCTGCCGTTCAGTCTGTCGGGAGCTCCCAGTGCTCAACCTCTCCCGCCCTCTGTCGTGCCATCCACCACCGAGCCCTGAGGTGACTCTGAACAAATGAGAAGCAACAGCGGATCTGAACCCGTGGACCCGGTGAGTGAACCCGAAACCCCGGCTCTCGCTCTAATGTGTCGATAAAAGTTTGAATTTAAAAATTCTATGTCTTTGGATACATTTCGGAAAGTCCTTGTGTTTGCCTTTGTGCAGTTCCCACAAGTGGAGACAAGAAACCGGTTGTGTCCAGGGCAGTGATTATATTTTATCCCCTAGACGGCGCCTGACTATTCCTGCTCTAGCTTTGATCATTTTGAAGAGGTCCATTGAGAGATTGTCTGTAGTGTGCGCCCGGTTCTGTGTCTCTCCGCTCACATTTGCTCTTTCTCTTTCACCTGCTTCTGTGTCACCCATAAAAAAAGGTCAAATCCGTCACACGCTGTACCGTTCGACTAGCATATTGTTACGCGGCGTCCAGAACAAAAAAACAAAGCCATTTAACCAAAGCCATGTGGGAATTGTCTGTAATTTCAACCCGTCAGAAAGGGGACAGCTTATATTTCTCCCCTCCGAACACACACACACACACACACACACACACACACACACACACACACACACACACACACACACACACACACACACACACACACACACACACACACACACACACACACACACACACACACACACACACACACACACACACACACACACACACACACACACACACACACACACACACACATGCACAGACACGGTACACAGTCTGTGTGGCTACTTTGCCAACGCCTTTTTCTCAGGCAGCCCGTGATGTGGGGGGTCTTAATACGACGCCATTAGCTCACCGCCGCCTGCAAAAAAAAAAAGAAGAAAAAAGCCTGAGTAATTTGATAAACTAATCCTGCCGGAGCCAAGCCCACGGAACATTTATAGACAAATAGTGCAAATATTTGACCGTGCTCCAAAGCTTTATCTGGCTCGGCTAATTCAGTTTGAGTTGTTCCCATGGATAAGACCAAGGGCGCCTCTGTGCTGATTGAAAGACTTTGAAATAGCCCAGCAGTCAAAGTACTTCCATTTATCATTAACAGTCAATTACTGCAGTCCATGCAAACACCCAAGACAATAGTCTCTGAAATGGTACTACTGTGTATGGCAATGGCACGAACAATGCTGAAATCAGTACACACATCTTGCAAAAATTCAAAAAAAAATATTAGGAGGCATATTTACACATCCCCTTCACGATTCTGTCGAGGGCGTTACCACGGGAACCATTAACAGATGTTTGTTTTTTCCGAGGGTGAGGGGGGGGGGGGGGGGGGGGAGTTGGCTTTTGCCTTTGTGGTTATCATCTGTTGGGATGAATGTGTGTGTGTGTGTGTGCACATGAACTTTGGCGTGCATGTTTGCCATTCTCTGCATGTCTACTTGCCCTTTGGCGTCCACGGAGGCGTCATGTAGGTGTGTCCCTGCAATGGTGTGTGAACAAATGTGCACGTGTGTATGCAATGTATGCACGCATGCATGGGAACGTGACTTTCGTCTGCACAACTTTCAAATGTCACGTGTGTATGCAATGTATGCACGCATGCATGGGAACGTGACTTTCGTCTGCACAACTTTCTATTTAGTTAGGGTGTGTATGTCTGTGCGTTGCTGTGTATTTGTGTCTGTGTGTGTGTGTGTGTGTGTGTGTGGGCATTTTTTTGTTTGTTCCGAGGACTGACTGTACGTCTGCGTTACTTTCTGATTTGTTAGGGTGTGTGCTCATGTGTACGTGCGACGTGCGTTTATGTGTGTTTTGGTTGTGTGTTGAGTGTGTGTGTGTGTGTGTGTGTGGTGTTGTGTGTGTGTTGTGTGGTGTGTGGTTGTGGGTGTGGTGGTGTGTGTGTGTGTGTGTGTGTGTGTGTGTGTGTGTGTGTGTGTGTGTGTGTGTGTGTGTGTGTGTGTGTGTGTGTGTGTTTGTCTGTTTGCGTATGTGCATACATGCAGGAGCATATCTACGTTTGTGTGTGTGCATGTGTGTGTGTGTGTGTGTGTGCGCGTCTGTGTGCGTGCGTGCGTGTGTGCGCGTCTGTTTGCGTGCGTGCGTGCGTGCGCGTGTATGTCTGCACAGTCTGCACCGGCAGGGCTCCCTCTGTTGTTTTTGCTCTCTTGCACCCTGTGTGTTCCCCAGGCCCCCCCCCCAGCCCCCCTCTTCAGATCAACGGGAGAGTGTTTAAGTGCACAAGACAGCATGGTTTCCCTAAGCCCTCTTCGGCCGGCCACACCGCATCGCCACAGAGTGTTTCTGTCTGCGCCGGGGCAATTACAGCACACATCCAAGCTCTCTATGGCGCGCACTAAATGAAGGGGTCTTTGATAGTCTCCCCCGGCTGATGCATATTTACTTTTTATGACCAAGCGAGTAGTAAACAGCTTCCCTTGTTGGTGCTGGGGCAAGAGCGTAAACACATGGCTATTAACACACACACACGCACGCGCACACGCACACACGCACACCACACACACACACACACACACCACACACACACACACCGCACACACACACACACACACACACACACACACACACTCGCGCGTGCGAATACACACGCGATTAAACACACACACACACACATATATACGCACACACACACACACACACACACACACACACACACACACACACACACACACACATATGCACATATTCACACTCATACACACAGACACAAATCAAACAGACACACACATGCATGGACGAAATCATGCCTCAGTTTGCTGATAGAGCGGAAAGATTCCCCCCAAATAAGATACCAATTAATTGTTAAGTTACACTCATGCACTTTATAGAGTCTCTAACTAGCAGTGCACCTCTGTGGTTGTGTGCGGGGAAAGAAGAGTACGTCCACTCCACACTGGAGCCGGAGAAAACCCCAGACTCAAACTGGGACGCTAACCCAGTTCTCAGGCACGAGTAGAGCCATGCATCGCACAGTGATACTGCATCTTTGAACAAAGCCAATACCATATTATCAGGCTCTGTACCTTCAGCTCCTCATCCCCTCAGAGCGAGAGAGAGAGAGAGAGAGAGAGAGAGAGAGAGAGAGAGAGAGAGAGAGAGAGAGAGAGAGAGAGAGAGAGAGAGAGAGAGAGAGAGAGAGAGAGGGAGATGAAAGAGTTATGAGAGACAGAGAGAGAGCGAGACAGAGCGAGAGCGAGAGAGAGCGAGAGCGAGAGCGAGAGCGAGAGCGAGAGGAGAGAGAGAGAGGGAGACATGGCCGAGCGTGGCGGTCAGATCTAAATGTTTGCCTGACAGATGGGGAAATTAACAGATAGAGAAAGATAGAGTGAAAGAGAGCGAAGAGAGAGAGAGAGAGAGGGAGAGAGAGAGAGAGAGAGAGAGAGAGAGAGAGAGAGAGAGAGAGAGAGAGAGAGAGAGAGAGAGACATGGCCGAGCGTGGCGGTCAGATCTAAATGTTTGCCTGGGTTTCATTATCAGGTTTGTCGGGCTGCTTTGTCTCCTGGAGCCTGGGCCTCAGCAGCAGAAGCAGCGGCCGCAGCGGCCGCGAGCCCCCGATGGGAGCCATGTGTGGCGGGAAACAGGCCCGGCTCTGTGGGGGCCTGACGGTGACAGGGGTCACGACCCCAACATGTCCACTCCCTCCCACCCCCCCACCCCCCCACCCCCCCCTCGCCGCCTCACATGCCATGCTGGCTCGTCCCCCTTTTCACTCCCTCGTTTGATTTACTGTGTCAATGTGTCAATGTCCCAGAGGGGGGACTCAATGTCATAGAGAGGCGATGAAATGTATTACATTGCACACGTAACTATATACAGAATAAAACACATGTTAACCATGGCGTTTAAGCATAATTAATCTGATTATGAACAGGATGTGGCAGGTTTACATGCCAAGGAAATCAAGGATAAAATCAAAGTGCAGACCGTCCTTTGTTGGCATGGCCCTTGTCTGGTGTGTCTTGGGGCGTAACGCAAATACCAAGTCTCCAATTCTGACCATTTGCTCTATAAATACCCACCAGTGTCCTTGGATGAACCCCACAGTTTGTGTGGGCTGGTGTGTGTTTTGGGTTGTGTGTGTGTGTGTGTGTGTGTGTGTGTGTGTGTGTGTGTGTGTGTGTGTGTGTGTGTGTGTGTGTGTGTGTGTGTGTGTGTGTGTGTGTGTGTGTGTCTGTGCGTGTGTGACTCAGATTCCGCAACCACTAATTGGCCGTACCTTGCCTCATCAACCAGCGCAGACGTCTTGTTAGCATCCTAATGCACTTACTCTGCCTTGTGATTCCCCCTTTCTCTTTCCATATTTATATCTCCCCTACAGCCAATTTGTCTTAATGTTACTCTGATGCGGATGAGGTTTCACTCTAACTCTCTCTCTGGGTCTGTTTGGCGGCGACCTCACCCCACCCACTGTGCTATCAGGATATCAGCCCCTGTTAGCTAATAGCCGGGAAAGGTATAACGCTATCAGATCCAAATCAGATCGGCCAGGCTTGTATCCAGCTCTGCTATTTCCTCTTAGGCACTACGATCCATCATGCTGCAGGCCAGAAGTCTGGGTGTCTATATATACAGAAAAAAAAATATATATATATAGATATATATATATGCACACATTATATCCTAACCCTAAAAAAAGAGATTTTTTAGAGATACTGATGCTGTGTATCAGTGCTTATTGCTAAATCAACTCATTTTAATCCATGTTTACCAGACCGCAATGTTGTTAAATCATTATTAGTTAATGCTTATTACCGCATTTATTAACGTTAATTAATGGCTCATTCATGTGCCCTTGTTGTAAAGGGTTACCCGTTGATTTAATCTCACAATTGCCAAAATTAGATCAGATTCCAACATCCAGTGCTATTTCATTGTCCAAAAAGTAATTCGGCATGAAATCACATCCCCCCCACAAATTTCATTAACGCCGCGCAGAAGTGGATTATCGCTGACGGGACTCGCGGAGAATCTCCCGCATGGAGCTCAACGCCTCCACCATCGCTCAGGTGTTCTGGGTAGTGGTGACCTAATGGGCTGAGTAATGAAGCCCCTGGCCACCACACTACTAATGACTCCCTAATGCCCATCGGGAGCTCCGGCATTACCCTGTGCGCGTGTGAAGAGGAGTCACCTGTCGTTGGGTCGAGACCCACAAGTCTCTGCGGCATGTCTTTGATCCCATGTGTTCCATGACTGTACTATAGGGGGGGGGGGTGGATGGGTTGGGGGGGGGGGGTGGTGCAGGGTGTGGAGGGGGTGGTCTTGAGCCTTGTTGGTGACAGAAGAGCAGGAGGTCTTGCGGGGTGATCCAGTAAAACAGAGTTCAGAACCGGGGGTCCCGGCGCCCTGCTTCTAATTACCCCCCGGATGAACTCCAAAAAGGCTCGACGTTTCAGGAGCGGACAGGAATGTTCTCGGCTACGTTTCGGAGAAGCCCGCCGCTCTGTAGTAGCATCTGCTCTGCACACTGAACAGAGGGAGGAGGCTGTGTAATGTGGAGTCCATAAACCCGGGCTTTTAAAACCGGAAACTTGGCACGGCAGCCACTGCCATCGGACTGAGTATTCCTTTGTTTCTTTTCTTCTCGTTCTCGCTCTCTCACTCTCTCTCTCTCTTTGTCTCTGCCTCTGTCTCTCTCTCTCTCTGGATCTCTCTCTCTCTCTCGGTCTCTCTCTTGCTCTCTCTCTCGCTCTCTCTCTCTGTATCTCTGGTTCTCTCTATCTCTGTCTCTCCCCCTCCCCCCCCCCCCCCCCCCCCTCTCTCTCTCTCTCTCTCTCTCTCTCTCTCTCTCCTCTCTCTCTCTCTCCTCTCTTCTCTCTCTCTCTCTCTCTCTCTCTCTCTCTCTCTCTCTCTCTCTCTCTCTCTCTCTCTCTCTCTCTCCTCTCTCTCTCTCTCTCTCTCTCTCTCTCTCTCTCTCCCTCTCTCTCTCTCTCACCTCGCCTGCTATTCGCGTACCTGTGCTGACGTATGGCGGTAGAGCCGACGTGCGATGCAGACCACGCCCACGCACATTTTGGTGTGAACTTGAAAACTTACACCTGCACTCATCCCTGCACACCCCCCACCCCGCCCGCCTCCCTCCCTGAGTTGGTAACCACAGTCGCCGGTGTTCAAGGCTCATCCCTCTTCATCTTTCTTTCCCTTCATTCCTCTCCTCTTTTGGGAGCTGGAGCCTCAGCGTTGTTGCTTTTTTTGTTCGGTTACGACTTGTACTCCCTCTGTTCCCTCCACCTCCTCGTCCCTCCTGCTGACGAGCGCTTTCCCCAGGAGGAGGGGATGGGGTCACTCCTCCCGGCCAAGACTGCAAACCTCACACGTTCTAAATCCAGAGGCCCGGTCTGTGCCCTGCCTTCCGAAGCCGCGCCGCGGACGATAATAACTTGCATTAGGTTGCGAATTATGTTCCGGTGTCTTGGCATTGCACGTAGCCACGATGTGACCTTATGCCTTCATAATCTGCACACAACGGAGGCTTTTGTTTTGCTGCCATGGATACAGGGAAATCACTTTGACTTGTGCTGTTCCCCCTTCGCAACCATGAACGTGCTAACCTGCGGTGTTTGTTTAAGAACTGGTTGTGATTAGGGTTTTCCCGGCATGATGCTACCTTAGTGCTGCTGGGCTTAGATTCATGGGTTGGGGGTTGTCTGCCAACAAGGATTCCTCAAACCCTAAAATATAACCTTGTATTGCTCGGATTTATGGGGCGGACTGATTGGTGTGTGTTTGACGTGCTGTGCGTTTGCTGTACATCAGTACTTCAGAATGATTGGCATGGGAGCAAGCAGTTCTGTCCAGCCTGACTGCCAGGAATGTGTCGTGTTATCGAAACCGTTGTGTTTGTATTTGTGGTGATTGATACGAATAGTGAACTCATAAGTCAAGTATTTCCTATCAACGCCTACACACCTTCCATTGAAAAACAGAGACGAATTTTAGATGTTAGGCCCACTCCCTTGGGAGCCAATGTCTCACCAAAATGTTCTTTCTCGCACATACATGCGCACACAGACACAAGCACAAACAAACAAACACACATACATATATACTCAAGCACACACAAACACACACACACACACACACACACACACACACACACACACACACACACACACACACAAAAATAAGCTCACGCATGCTCACACTTATTCATATGCAGAACCACAGTCATAATGCAATACACAACACACCCACACCCACTCCCTCCTCCACCCCCCCCCCCCACCACACACACACACACACACACACACACACACACACACACACACACACACACACACACACACACACACACACACACACACACACACACACACACACACACAGTGAAGCCCAACTTTTTAGATCCAAATCTCAACAGCATAAATAAGCCTATTCATTGCTGATTCCAGGGAGGGAAGGATGCAGGCAGTGTCAACAATGCTTGACATGGCAGACATTTTCCTCCGTCTGCAAAGGATTCTGGGACACTTGTGTTAAGCTGCACACAAGGTCCCACGGCTCTGAAGAGAGCTATAAACACAGCGCTCCATGCTACCCAGGCCTGCTATTATCTGGAGATGAAGCAGACATCCAGTTCCTCTTAAAAGAATAAAAACCGTTTATAGATTGTAAGCGGATATCCTAATCTCTTAATGGCTATTTAAGTGTCTGTCTGCGACTCGGAAAGAGAGTCTATACAGTAATCATGTAGAATTAGCGAGCCCATGGTGAACGTAATCCATAATTCCATACCTCCACGCACAGCGGGATAGGGAGTTGTCAGACTCCGGGTTGGCTCTTCCTTTGGCTTCAGTAATCCGTGCAGGCGCAGTGGAGGAGAAACGCTTCGCAGACAGAATATGGATGCTCGCGTCCGAAACCCTTTCCGTGCTGCGAAACAATCCTGTCGTGATCCGCCAGCCCGCCGAGTCAACCCCTGGAATCTCTGCTTCCACAACAGACCAACCAAACCAAACCAAATGGCAAACGGATGTCGTGAAAACCCCCAAAAAAGTGTAATCGAGTTATGGATGTGGGTTTCTTCCCTTCCCTCTCTGATCCTAAATGTGTCCTCTAAGGGTTTGGCGGCGACAAACAACGACGAACACAACTGTGTATCTCACCCATATATCTTTCTTATCTTATCTTTACAGTGTTACGTTTTTGGACACAAATGAAATCGCAACACAAGTATATTCATTTCGTTCCGCTTGGAAGATCAAGCAATCAGGCCCATTTAAGCTAGGGCCGTCCCCCCGGGGGGCAGCCTTTTTGCTTTGGAAACACAACATGTAATGGGTCCGGGAGAGCCGCACCGACTCACACCAAACTTTGGTTACGTTCCTCCGTTCCCTGTGCGTCGTCGAGTCTCACGGAACAAGCGGGGCCGTGCCAATCAGCGTGTTCCGACCTAGTTCCACATCTGCTGCTGAGCCACCATGCTGACACCAGCGCCGTGCGGAGCTAGGCAGCTTGCACGCGGCCATCCCTCATGTTCCTGCACACGTAGGAACTTTATCCAGGATTAATCCCTCCTCTCGCCGCTGGCTCGTGTGCCATTTTACATTTCGTGTGTTTGTGTTTTGGATTTCTTTTCACTGGGAATAGGGTAAAGTCGGTTTGTGCTAGTGATGTCTCGTTGAGAATAAAAATATGAAAGATGCATTGTGTGTGTGTGTGTGTGTGTGTGTGTGTGTGTGTGTGTGTGTGTGTGTGTGTGTGTGTGTGTGTGTGTGTGCATTCTTGCTGCATAAGGTGTATGTATGTAGGCCCGCTGTTTGTCGATTCATCCATCCACCTCTTTATATCTGATTGTATTTTTTCTTCCTGTTCTTGTTTTGCAGGTTGGAAGCTCTGAGGTTCGGACGGTGTCTGGACGATGGAAGACGGCCAGCAGTGATCAGCATGATCAGACCACAATGATTAGCCTGCTCAGACCGCAGTGATCAGCCTGCTCAGACTGTTCAGCCTGCTCAGACTGTTCAGACTGTTCAGCCTGCTCAGACTGTTCAGCCTGCTCAGACTGTTCAGCCTGCTCAGACTGTTCAGCCTGCTCAGACTGTTCAGCCTGCTCAGACCATTGCTGTGGTGGGGGGGGTTCCTGGCACCGTGATTTGGTGCACAAAGAGAAACAAAAATCACATTGCCAGGGATTTCCACTCCTTCACAGCTCGCCTGGCATCCCAGACCCAGTCTGTCTGCGGCGTTCCCGATCCCGTTCCCACTCGTCTCCCGGGCTCCTCGGGGCTTTTTTGGGGTTGACACACGACACGAAGGGTTGCCATGGGTGCATAATAATAAACATTGTGCGATACTGAAGTTCCGTTGGCTTTCATAAGGTTCAGTAGATTGCCTTATGGAAGTAGTTTACTGAGAGGACGCAGAAAACACAGTGGTCCCCTTGATGGTCGTCGCAAAGCCTCTAAAGCTGCCTCTACAAGAGCAGCTGTCTGAAACTTCAGCTGTCCAAACTGCCCATACACACAGACACACACACACACACACACACACACACACACACACACACACACACACACACACACACACACACACACACACACACACACACACACACACACACACACACACACACACACACGCTCCACCTCCCCCTCTTAAAAGCAGGCAGGAAGTCCGACGCAAATTAATTTGATTACCGTCCATTTCCAACATTGTTGTATCTGTGTCTCATGCCTGGTGGGGGTATAGCGTTTCACAACTCCCTGGTTTACCAGCGAGTAGAAAGGAGGAAAGAGCGACGTGCGAGATGTTGTTCCTGGTGGAAATGTAATCAAGGAGCCCCCCCCCCCCCCCCCCCTTCTGCTCCCTCTGTTCCCTGACTCTTAAATAAAGTATGTAACAATCAGTTACAGGATACCAGCGCCACGAAGCCCGGCAGGATTGGAAAGCAGCACTTGTCACCGGTGAGTGGTCACGCCGGGAAAGGTCTTGCCAGTCCCCCCCCCCCTTACCGCGAGCGAGCCAGTGAGTCGCCCAGGGCACAGAGCTTAGCTAATTGGTGAGCATTGATCCCTGCAATGTGTTGTTCACAGTGGCTAAGTTCAGTGCCCGAGGTGAAATAGATGATGTCGACAAAGGAGATTTGTTCCAGTGAAACGATGGAAAGAACTTGATGATCTTGGATGACGTTTAAGTAAAGAGTGTGAGGGTGTACGTATGTGTGTGTGTGTGTGTGTGTGTGTAAGTATGTGTGTGTGTGTGTGAGTATGTGTACGTGGGTGTTAGAGCATGTGTCAATATATTTTTGTGCTGTGTACATGTGTGTGTGTGTGTGTGTGTATGTGTGTTTGTGTGTGTGTGTGTGTGTGTGAGTTTGTGTGTCCGTGTGTGTTTGATAGTGCATGTGTGCGTGTATTTGTGTGCGTGTGTGTTTGTAGGGGTGGTAATCAGAAGACCAGCGACGGTGTGGGCGTGTAAATGAACGAGAGCTGGGTTCAGCGCGAGAGCTGTGTGGAGCTGGATCGGGGTTCCGGGGCCCGTCCTTCCCTTTTTAATCACGTGATGTTATACAGGCCGCAAACCAACAGCACAAAATTCACGACACGTTCAAGTTAACGTTCGCGTTTCACCTTAACGTCAGCCAGAAGGCCCCGAAGGAGCTTTTCCATTCACTGAAAGATCCATCCAAATTCCCCTTTCTTCAAGCATGGCCAAAAACCCTCACGTGTGACAGGAAAATAAAACATAATACGCTTTCCCACCTTCAAACGAGAACAACCTGACTCTGGTCTGACGTGATCGGGATTGTGCCAGAGGGCTTGTACGAATGACAGGAATGTCATCCTGAATTTCACAGGCTGTCGAGACGTCCCCGTTCGTCCGCCCACTTCGAGTTCACACTTCCAACAGTGTGCCGGTTCACTAGGGACAGACACAGGCAGGGACGCCACCTCACACCCCAGACATCATTTTAAATGAACCGATTGCAGCTGTTATCTCACGATGGGGTTCAGGTGACCTACATAGACGGTACAGTACTGATACGTTTGGGTTTGTTTCTAAAGCATCGACACCGTCCTGGAGCTGAGGGTGTGGGGGGGGGGGGGCAGTCCCCCATACAGTCCTTCCAGGTCTACCCCTCCCGTGCCTACTGAACTGGTATCAGTGTTTTATCTGAAACTGGCTCAGTTCAGCAGGAACCGAAGTGGTAGCCGTAGTCCCAAACTGATTCAGGGTCAACCAGCGGTCCACCACCCTCAGTCCAAAGCATCATTTAGAAGACTGTGATTGGCTGAGTGAGAGACCACACACACAAGGAGGATTCCAGAAGGGCGGGGCTCCCAGCTATTGGCCCCGATGAGATCCAGCATTCCAAGCAACCATAGCAACCATACAGTTATACTGTCCCCTGTTCTCCGGCAAAGCAGGAATGTTTCCTAGGCCGTTTTGACCATTTTCTCTGCCCAGGTAGGTAGACCCATTGATCACACTGAAGTGTTGATGGGAATATGCTGCATACTGATGCTGTTTTTAGTTACTGTTCTGTTGTTTGGCCTTCATGTATATTTCAGCATCCCATTTTTGTCTAGACAAGGCTGGGGACAGGTCTCTCTCTCTCTCTCCCTCTCCCTCTCTCTCACTCCTCCCTCTCTCTCTTACTCTCTTTCTCCCTCTCCTTCGTTCTGCTCTCTCTCTCTCTCTCTCTCTCTCTCTCTCTCTCTCTCTCTCTCTCTCTCTCTCTCTCTCTCTCTCTCTCTCTCTCTCTCTCTCTCTCTCTCTTTCTCTCTTTCTCTCCCTCCCTTGCTTTATTCACTGAGAAGAGAGAGAAAGAGAGTGAGAGAGAGAGAGAAAAAGAGAGAGAGAGAGAACAAGCCTGCGTTGGGAGATGCTCCCAGTACATTGGCTACCATGATTAATGCCAATCACCCCAAAGGCCTCGTCCACTATCAGTGATTCGGGCAGGTGTGGGCAAAGCATGGCCCCCCCTTGCTTTGCCTCTGCTACAGAGACAGGTCTCCACCACAGAGGAAGAATAGCATATTCCCACCCATGAGAATGGAAAGACATTAGTGAGGAAAGGCAATTCCCCTCTGGTTCCACGTCTGCATTGATTGTGGATGGCGCCGTTCAATTACATCTCTGTTCCAGTTAAAAAAACTTCTGCAGATGAATGTTTTCTAACCTTGGGGATGTTGCCTAATTTGGGAAAGGCGGTTTTTAATGGAAGTGAGTGGGGAGGGCCCAAGGGCAGTGCCCCAGCCAGATGATGGGACCAATCAGAAGTTAGCAGGTGATGGATGGCTCTCCTCCAGCTCCTGATTACAATACATGCAGCCATAACATCGTTCAAAATATCACTGACATTTGATTGGTCGATGAGTCGTGTTTTCTTCTTCTGTTTTCCGAATGCGTTGGTTGTCATCATTGCTCTGAGCAACACGCTGAATAAACCTGAAGTTTGATCATCCATAATTGTGTTTTTAATGGATATCCTGACAGCAGAAGTGTACATATTGACTGTAATACCAATGATAAAAAGGTGGTTCTGTATAGATAATCTATTATATGTAGTATTATGTTATTATATTTGACCTCACCATCCTCCACAAGACAACATGTAATAATAGTTTCATTGATGTTAAGAAAAGACTTAACCCTTGTTATAACTCATTCAGCATTCAAAAGTTACCTTCTATCAGACTACTGGAAACAAACATATAATTGCCAGTGTCCAATTCACAGGCAGAGTATTTCTAAAGCAGTTGAACGTTCAGTATAGCCACTACAGCTACACCCGGTTACACCCTGCTCGAATACCGCATGCAGTGAAATCATAGAATGTGAATTATCGAGTCATCATCAGATTTACAGTAATACGATACACGGACACGCACGCAAGCAAACGCACGCACACGCACACACACAACACACACACCAACAGACACACACACACACACACACACACACACACACACACACACACACACACACACACACACACACACACACACACACACACACACACACACACACACACACACACACACACACCACACACACACACACACACACACACACACACACACACACACACACACACACACACACGCACACACACACACAATCACACACATACACATTAACAGATGCAGACACACACAGACACATAGAATTGTGGAGCCCTAAATAGGTTACCCAGACCGAAGCCATACTGCTCTGACCATGCTTCTAAATCTGGTCTCCATAGTGATGTCAAAGCCTCTTTCATCTGCTCTGGGGCCTCAAAGGCTGACCAGACCCGGTGATGTGGTCTGGGGTTCTATCGGGGGCTGCTGGGTTTTGTTTCCGCCCCAGCCCTTCGATCAAGGCCGCGGTTTCCGGAAAACCGTCTCCCCTCTCGGCACCTAAAGGAGAGGCCGGGATATAATCGGGTTCATCCGGAGCTGAAAGCGGGGAACATCTGTGGACCGAGAGAGGCGGCGTTCCCTCCTCCGCCTTGTCCTAGTCGTCCTGATGACAGGTCTGGGGGGGCGCGGCGTGCGTCCGGGTTTGGGGTCAGAGCCCGCCGACCGCTACTGCTGCTGCAGGTCGGCCTGAAGGCCCCGCTGTCCCATTCCCACAAGCCCGCAAGCTACGCCTCGCAAATGACAGAGGAGGAAGGCCGGTGGCCGGGAGGAATTCCACACCCACGTCATGATGCATGAGGACATGGAGGGAATATGGCCGTGCGGGAAGAGGATGTGTCACGGAAATACACGCAGTTTGAAGGGAAGTTTGACATAAACGTTCGAATTACGCTTCAGTTAATGCTCCAAATACTGCCATAAACATTCATCTTCGTTGACACAGTGTCATAATCGATCAATGAATTTAACTTGAACAATGTTCTCAGACATCCATAAATATTCCCTCTGAGAAAGAGGCATGTAATTTAATAATAATAAACAACATTACGTTAAAAAAGGTAAACCTATTAAATTACAGTTGTTGTTTTTTTTTTGGTGTGAAAACCGACCCTTTAAAAGGTCTTCCGTAACACAATTAGTTAAGTGGTCTTGCCGGGGGGGGGGAAAGGGTTTCCAAAAGAAGAGGGGTGACACGCTCAAATACTGTCCCAAGGTTGAGAGCAAAGTCACATGCGGTTAAATGGGACGCGCAGCCTCGAGAAGGTAAGCAAGCCGCCGGTACGCAAACTAGTCGGGGAAGGAAATACACCGCAGCACGAACGCAGGGGGAATTTAAATCAGTGTATCCTTGTGGATGCATATTTTCAACTCTCTGTTTATCACCGAAACGTGGGGGTTAAGTCAACAACTGCCTCATCAATCAAGCACCCCGCAGTGTAATTCTCATAACCCCTGTGCCATTGGAACCGACGGCCTGCCGATCTAGAATCGGATTGGGCAAAACTGAACAGCTGGCTTCAGAGATTTGGTATGGCTTCAGACATTTGGTAAAAATCATGATATCTCCAAATATACCCCTTCTGGGATCTCATGCTGCCGGAACCTTTTCTTTGGTGTCTCTCTGAACTTTTCTTTATTCATGAAGACCAAAAAAGTGCATGGAGAGAACTAGAGCAAAACAGATGACTCATTCTCTTTAAAAACAGAGAGAACTGATGGGAGCATTACTGACTCTGTGCTCCTCTATCCTACCATTTTGTACCCTGTCCTCGTTTTTGTTTGTTTGTGTGTGTGTGTGTGCGTGTGCGTGTGCGTGTGTGTGTGTGTGTGTGTGTGTGTGTGTGTGTGTGTGTGTGTGTGTGTGTGTGTGTGTGTGTGTGTGTGTGTGTGTGTGTGTGTGTGTGTGTGTGTGTGTGTGTGTGTGCGTGCGTGCGTGCGTGCGTACGTGTGTGTGTGTCTGTGTGTGTGTGTGTGTGTGTGTGTGTGTGTGTGTGTGTGTGTGTGTGTGTGTGCGTGCGTGTTTGTGCATGTGCTTGTACATGTCTTTAGTGTCTTGAAGTGAATGAGAAACAAGTTTACCAATCTGTTTTTCCAAACTATTTCGAATGACCATATCAACCTCAGGGAACCCTGAGGCAGGATTCCACAGCCAAGCGTACTGCAATCAAACAGACTCGTATACAGTGGAGAACACCAGAGAATTGGTTTTGCATGCAAATATCTGAGTCCGCCATAAGGACTTGTAGAATCTTCTGTTGATTTTTGTTCTCTGGTTCCAAAGCCAACCACATAATTAACCAATGAAATCATTCCCTCTTTGACCTCGGGCTGCATGAGGTCAAAGAATGATTTCAATTGTGTTCACAGCGCAGACATATACCATACCGATGTTAAGAAGTTAGTGGTATGTGGATAAGCTATACCCGGTAGCGCCGCCGGTTGGTCATTCTCCTGTGATATAGTGAGAACTCTGTGATGTCGCCAGCAGCATGAAATCATCCTGTGTGTCTCTGAGAAAGACCAGATAAACGGTGACCTCACACCCATCTGGCCGTCTGTGTCTCCATTACCTCAGTGCCTTCAACACTCTTACACACAACACACTGCACACACACACACACACACACACACACACACTCAGACACACACACACAACACACACACACACACACACACACACACACAGAACACACACACAAACACACTGAACACACACACACACTCACGACATGTACTTGGCAGTGACATTTTGAGGAGTGTTGAGTCCTAATTCTGCATCTCACGTAGTGTATTTTAGCAGTTTCTTATCATTTACCCTTACACCAGCGTTGACCACGAGAACACACATAAATGTGTACTTTGGCTACAGAATTGTGTGAAATGCCGTCAAACTGCATTTCACACAAAGGACCTCAGTCATGACAATGCTGAATAGTGAACCGTTTCTGGCGTTCGATTGACTAATAAGTCGCCGTGTTGTATCCATTAATTTTCATAACATAGTTCGATGGAACCGATGTGGTCAGCAATTGCTACTAAACGCCAACTATAGGCGGCTGC